>JAXGGS010751872.1:6078-30519 GCA_035585475.1 Armandia brevis
ATTAAGACTAAATAAGGTTACGACGTGTGATTTGATCAATTTCATGGTTTGTGGTAGATTGTTTGACCTATACTAACTAGCATGGCACAAAGTACGCGTAGGGATACCCGAGTTAGCATGCTTGCACGTCCCATTCGAATATGTGTGTAGCACCCGATATGTTAATAACTCATCCATCGCTGCATGTGAACTTGTTAAGTTTTGTTAAATGGATGTATAATATGGGACACCTATTCATGAATTACCATAGCTTAACCCTTAAAATGGATTTTTAATCAATGTATGCCCTCGAATACCGTAGTCCATTCATGATTGTATTTATTTATCCTTTCTTTACTTATGGCATGTTTGATTGATCAGTCCATGTTCTGAATTTGTATGTGTGCAGTGTGCAGTGTTGTTATGTGTTTTCAGGTCGTCTCTCTCCTTTTGTCTAATGTCATCGGAAACTCAATACACTACATCGCAAGCGGTCCCACCACCCCCGACTACTCTCACCCACAACAAAGCATTAAAATAATAGAAAATCTGAACGCCACAGATCAAATTCCGCCCTCTGTCATACACGTTCTCGAAAAGCGAAATAAAGAGTACCGCTCAGTTTTTTCACGTCGTATTGCTTCCAAAACGGACCGAGATAACAGCCGCTATCGTAAGTCAAGTGGCAGTGACGACGCTCCGGATTGCTCAAATGTTCAGAATGTCATCGTGGGTAGCAATGAAATAGCCATTGATGCTGCGGCCAACATGGCAAAGTCATTAGGGTTCAGCACCTTTATTATTTCTAAAGAAGTCGCAGGGAGTGCTATAGAGCAAGGCATTGTTTACGCTAAGCTTATTGATTTTATGTGTCGATCGATGGGAAACTGGGCAGGGAAAGACGAAGTCAGCTTATCCCGAGAGGAGATAGACCTAGTGAGAAGGGGATTAAAGAAATCTACGATTAACGAGATTCGCACTCTGACATGTGAAGCAGTTAATCTGGGCTTGCCTATATGTTTGTTGGGGGCAGGGGAGACTGTGGTCAAGGTAGAGGGGTCGGGGATCGGGGGACGCTGTCAGGAGATGGCCCTCTCGGCTGCGATACACATGGACGAGATTCTCTGTCGAGCCGGATTATCCGATCACTTCCACATCCAGCTGCTGAGCGGGGACACGGACGGACAGGACGGGCCCTCCGAGGCGGCCGGAGCAGTTGTTGGTCCCAGGCTGTGCGAGGTGGCTGCTGCTCAGGGGCTCGAGCCCGAGCTTTACCTGAGTAATAACGACGCTTACTCGTTCTTCGCCAAGTTTAATCAGGGCCGGAACCTGATAATGACCGGGCTCACCTGTACCAACGTGATGGACATCCACGTCATCCTCATCGTGCCAAAGATCGGATGTTACAAGACTAAAATAACGCCTTGTCCTTTCTGAGCCGGCTTTACATTGATACCGCAATATATTATTTGGTCGTGAACAAACATCTTTGTTGCCAGTGCGTGCTATGCTTTAGCTTGCGAAGTTGTGATACGTGATAGAAATTACAACAGAGTCCCCAAATAATAACCGCACCATTGATGCCTAATGGTTGTACCGGTATGCCATCTGTTGGAATGTCGAATGTCACCCCCTGAGTTATCTTTAGCTTGAAGATTGCGTATACTTCAGTTTTACGATTGCATTTGAGTCGTTCCATTAACAAGTTTGGCGAAATGGTTTACGATTTAATGTGTATTTTTGCCTATGATAAAATTAACAATTCTTAGTGTGTGTTCACGATACGATTGCCTACATACCGGTATGTCTTTTCCTAGTATTGCCGTTGTGTAACTCCGTTGTTTTGTACTTAAGCATGTGATGATGTAGATCTCTTCTCTTCATGTCGCGCTAGTCAAATTATGTGTTCTGTATTTTGAGAATTTTATTTTATAGGCATTTATGAATAAATGAAATAAATAGTCGAGAAATAGGATACGACTTCTTATACTTGAATACACATATTTATGTTGAGTTCCCTCACAATTGACAACAATAATACGTAATGCACACCTAGCTGTAATTTAATTATTTAAGATCTGTCTGCTATACGGATAGTTGTTTTAGTCTTAACTATTATCTATTGGGCTCGTTTTCATACGTCGAACGACCCCCTACACACACACACACGACTCCATAATCAGTTTATCATCTTCGAAACCGGTTAATTTGATTAAAGCCTCTTGTTGATTATTTAGTTCTGCTCTATTAAGCCTGATACACCAAGGTTTTTACAGAATGTCCTCGTTAATGGCGTCTTTGATTATGTTTTATTGGAGCTATTTTTTAATACCGTATTAAAATGAATTGACACCATATGATGAGAAACACAGTTCGTTTTGACAACTTAATCACCCGGGATTGATGGCACGCCTCAGCTACTGTAATTGATCACTTAAGTGTGTATTTCATTGAGTTGTCTATTTTATTGCACTCTTTGCCTTATGATATCAAAGGGACTTGCTCGCCACGGTTTATCCCGTGCACAACACGTTACATGTGCAAGTTAAAGCCGGATGTTTGTTAGTCCCAGCTGGACTGCAGTTACTAGGCTGGGATCTAGTCTTAACCAATGACCAGCACTTGATCCTAGCGCTGTGAAGTTTGGAAAACTGATGCCCCGTTTCACGCTTCGCTTAGAAGCATGGAGCTAATAGTTTTGTACTGTTCCTCCCAGTGGGCTCAATATAGCTCAGTTTGACACTTAATGTGTTGGTTCCTTTGATTTATAGTGTATTCAAGCCAGGGGTACATGTACGTGAAAGCCGCTAGAATGCATTTCACATTGAAAATTACAAGATATAGTCTTTTCGCCTCTTCGAGATTCGTACTTTTGAAGACTCGAACTTTTCCTTATCTCAATTTTTCTATAGATTCGAAAAGTGGAAATAGTAGCATTTTTTTGAACATTTTTAAATCATGAACTAATTTCATAATGATTGTACATGTACTATAAGCTATGCTAGCTATATTAGTACAATAACCTAATGCTTTATAAAAAACATGTTTTTCGAAATATATCAAGGTATAATTTTTACGGCGGGGAAAGATATCCAATTCTCATGAGTTCTGTCAGTCATGATCTTAATTGTATTTAAATTAGTAAAATGTGTATCGACATTTTCCAACCGTTTTTCTCTTTGTTTCAGGTAGTCTCACTAGGACTGTCTAATGTAGTTGGTAACACTCTAGACGTGATCGCCAGTGGTCCAACAGTCCCCGACTTCACGACGCCGAAACATTGCATAGACCTTCTACATCATTACGAAGTGGATAAAATTGTTCCTGACTCCATCGTTGCTCATTTGATTCAGAAGAGAGAGGTGTTTAAAAGGGAGATTCAACTGGTTGAACACGATCCCATTACCACTGAGAGCAAAACAAAGAACTTTCTTGGAAGCTTCCATTGTAATAATGTGCAGAATCACATTATCGGCAGTAACCACATCGGACTGATTGCAGCGAGTCACAGAGCGCATCTACTCGGTTACATACCGTATATCATATCTAGTGGGTTCTCAGGTGAAGCGAGGGAGACTGGAATTCTGTACTCCAAACTGGCTATGTTCGTCTGCCAGTCGTTTTCTAGTGGATTCCTCGATGACGCACTCCCTATTATGTCACAGGAATTGGATCTTGTTGCCAACGGCATCAGTAAATCAGTAATCAACGATCTATGTGAGATCGCGAGAGAGTCGGCTAATTCAAACCGTCCAATCTGCCTGATGGGGAGCGGTAAAACCACGTTAAGATTGGAAGATGGAGTTGTTGGAACAGGGGGACGTAACCAGGAGATGGCACTATCAGCAGCTGTATACATGGGTAAAACCATTCCGCACAGCGTTAAGCAAAACTTTAGCATCATGTTCACGAGTGCAGATACAGATGGTCACGATGGTCCGACAAAGTCTGCCGGGGCGTTCGCAGACCCCTGGCTGTCAAAGAGAGCTACAGACAAAGGCATTGATATCCATGACTACTTTGAGAGATACGACTCAAATACTTTCTTTAGAGAGTTGGAACATGGCAGAAATTTGATCAACATTGGTCATACGGGCACCAATGTGATGGACATACAGATGTTGCTTATCCAACCTCAAACGAATGTCGTAAAGCAACCATATTGATTCGTCTTTGACTTGTCATTAATTACCTCGCAGCTCCGCCACTGTAAACGTATTTTTTGCAATCAGGTATAGTGCTTTCGGGTCTCCATTGTGTTGATATAAAGTAGATGTACAAAAGTGCTTAATATTACCGGTACTATTCATTCACGATATGGTACAACAGTTGTGATTTGTTATATTTTTATTTTATTTTATTTAATACCTTGTTGTGCTTCTAGTTATACACGTTATTATTCTTACCAAAGATCCCCTCTACTACTATGGATTCGCTTCAGAAAGATTTAGTTTTCGGTGGCCTGATCTTCAATTAGATTTATATGACAGTTTCCAGTATTGCATTTGTTATTTTCATAATAGACCCTCTTTAATTATAATAATGTTTTCAGTTGCTTCAAGTGTCTTAATATTTTTATCGAACCGTTGATCCCAACATACTCTCCCTCCTTGGCCACGTACTTGATTAATTAGACGTGTATCGCTTGGAAACATTTTGTTGCATTTATAAATATTGTGTCATAGTTTTTTAGATAAAGATGTCTATAAATGAATATTGTTACGTCACGTTATCCATGTATTTTAGTATGCAACCGTGATATACAGTTGTTTCAAGGTTATATTGCAGTATTTCAGGTACAATTTTATAGATGTTTCATCCAAGTACACACAGCATATAACACAGCGAATTAATGTTTTCTAGGCTTTCAATATGTACATGTATTAATATGTTCAAGGATAATCTAAACTAAGTAAAACTTCATATATCCGGGAAAGTGATAATGGTCCTAAATATTTTTAGATATGTTAAATTATTAATTAAAGCATTGATTCATTGAAATACAGCCTAACGATTATACTGTATTGTTTTACGTTTCAATTGAAAAGTTCCAGTTCAAATTTGATTTGCATATGAAGTGTCAAAACCTCAATCTACCGGCACTGTAAATAGTTGTCATTCGAGAAATGATATTTATGAGTGCATGTTAATTCTCCCGTACCTCCTAGTCGTGTACATGCGTGATAATAAGTTCATCGTCTATTACCGGTATCAATTGTACCCATTATATACATCAACATCTATCTGTAAAAAATGAATATAATCATACAAATTGCACAAATATTCCGTTCTCAAAAATTATCATTATCCTTGCCGATATTGAAAAATTATTTTCATCCAGCGAGAAAAAAACATCGGTGGAAATTTTGAGCAATTCCCCCATGCCATGAATGTATGTACTACTAAAGGTGTACCGATACTTTGAAAAATTCTATTTGAAAGTGAGCATAATACAATCAAAATAAAGAGAAGGTTGGAATATGCTTGGGTTGTTTTTTTCTTTCTGCGTGATGGTATAGTCTACATTTTCTTCGCAAAGTATTAATTATTGCATGACGCCCCAAACCCGATTACCTCAGAGTTCGAATCATATGCCATGTTACACACCTTTGCCTCAGCCCTGAATGAGAGGATGCAAGATGAACCCTAGATTTATTGAAAGACAATATGATTTCAATTGTAATCATGAACCTACTTTATTTACAGGTTGTGTCGCTGATAATGTCTGACGTGGTCGACAACTCCTTGGATTTTATCGCCAGTGGCCCGACAGCTCACGACATGACCCGACCCAAACAATGTCTGGATCTTATACACAGCATGAAAGTGATAAATTCAATTCCTCAATCAATTATGACGCATCTGCACAATCAGATAGTAGCGGACACAGGTTATTCCAGCTTCCATTGCAACAATGCACACAATGAGATTATAGGAAGCAACCTTATAGCAGTAGACGCTGCGGTCGCCAAGGCTAAGAAAAAAGGATACTCTCCTTTCGTACTGTCAACTGAACTGCAAGGCGACGCAAAAAAAGTCGGCGATATATTCGGTAAAATCGCTAATTTCGTTTGTCGTTCAGTCATGACCAAAACAGGTCAAACTGATAGGAAACTTGTCGGATACGAGTTGGATCTAGTCAACAGTGGGATATCAAAGCAGATGATTAACGAATTGAGACGCATCGCTCAGGAGGGAGCCAACACAGACAAACCTCTGTGTATCTTGGGAGCCGGAGAGACGACAGTAGAAGTAAAAGGGGAAGGAAGAGGGGGAAGAAACCAGGAGATTGCACTAGCAGCAGGAATGTACATGGATAAGTCGCTTCGAGTTGACGGCTTCACCGAGCACTGTGTGGTCGGATTTCTGAGCGGCGGCACCGACGGCCAGGACGGTCCCACTGACGCGGCCGGGGCCATGGCGGATCCTGAGCTCATCCAGATAGCCAAGGCGCACGGGCTTAATCCAAAGAGATTCCTCGACAGGAACGATTCGTACAACTTCTTCAGGATGGTAAAAGAAGGAGCCTACCACGTGATAACTGGATATACCGGAACGAACGTGATGGACATACAACTTCTTCTAATCAGACCCAATTCATGGCGCACTTCTCTACGAGGTGTTTGAAAGTTTAATAGTGCCATTATTTTTGTCCTAAAAGTAAACCAGAGATAGGGTAATGCATGTGCACGTACTTGAATTACTATAGCGTTCTTTCCGACGGTAGTATTATTCTGATTTGATGATACCAATTGAATGTACTAATATAGCGTGGGTGTTTTGTTATTGGTTTCTTTTTAAATAAGTCGATGAATGTAAATGTACATTTCATGATTGTGTACACTGTATGTACCGTGATTGTCATCATTGAATGACTAAAATATTATATAAAGCCAATTAGACGGTTATCAAAAAGATTATTAAGTGCAAGATATAGATACATTTATGATAATCTTTGTTATAATCATGACAATTGTCACAATTTAAACACATTGTCTTACATATTACTGCATGTTATATTAGGATATGTGTCGGTGCTCTAATATAGAAATTGTGTATACATAATTGTGTAAAATAAGATGCTAGTTTAGCAAAAATACTCTTAATAGAATTCTTAGTAAATACTCAATACCATGAGCATTTATATTTATATCAAGCACACATCTTAAAGAACGTGCAGACAATCTTTACTCGTTGGTAAGAGTAGGATGATATGTAAAGTTGAAAACGGCACCTTTCACACGAATTATGAGAATATAGTTAATCTAAGAATGAATAAAGGACATTACACTTATTAACGGTTTTTAATCATGTCTGGATTAAATAAATGTACAACGAGATATTGATCATATATATCGTAAGTAACAAAGGAGCAATTAATTTTGTTTGTAGTAAAATGAAATCATGAGGTTGTAATGCATTCGAGAGTGATTTAGTTCTGCTTCCACAAAGGCTTTACCCCAGCAAATATGGTTAACATCGAACAATAGATTATTTAAACAATACAACAAACATACGCTAGAACATTATGCATTTTTTTGTATACTAACGATTACAGCTCTTGAATAATAGACATGCACAACTCATTAAGGTGCTGCTTGATTTGTTGACCGCCTTGTTGAGCCGCCATTTCTTTAAGCACATCTTGATCATAGGAAAAGACTAGGGTGGCAGCTGGTGCCAAGCTCGCTTCAGCAAGGGTCTGGGATTCATCAGACAGCTTTTGTCCAGCAGCGCTCAAGTGGAACGGAATCCATTCCATGTTAAGGTTCTCTCGAACAAATTCGTACACAGCTGAACACTTCTCGTGAGCTTTAAATGTGCCTTGTAGTAGAATGCCGTCTGGAAATCTGACTCTGATAAGGCAATATCGGTATCTACGTAATTCTCTCTGTTTTTCCCTCTCCCGCATCTCCTTAGTTCTCAGCATCCCCAGCCTCTCTACTGCTTCTTGACGTATTTGTAGTTCTTTCTTGATTTCTTCAGGAGAAATACTGTAAAACTCCGCCGGAACCTCCATACGGCTACCTCTCTGACTGGGATGGTACACTCTAAGGCTTCGGTCTAACTCCGGTTTAATAGTTTCCGACGCAAAGAGAACTTCTTTCATAGCTTTAAGTCGTTCGGTATCAGCGGCACGTTCGGCATCCATAACGAGAAAATCCTCCTCCACCTCATTCGGACCGGGAAGAGACTTTCTCTCGAATCCAATACTCTGGAGGAACTCTTGCGTACCTTTCAGAACCACCACTCTCTCTTGGAATGCTTTGTTGTTTGCACGGATCTTTCGATATTTCTCCTCGGTTGGATTGTTTATGATATTGTCTAGATACTTGCTCATGGTTTCCATACAAATTCTTGACTTTTCTGGGTTCTTATTCAAAGTGTGTATCATGAGAGCAGAGGTCATTTCTGGTTCTTCAGGTAGTTGCGCCAGGAGGAAAGATTCAATGTGCGCTTCCATTTCTTCTTTCGGCAAGACCTCGGGGCCAATTATGGGACAGCGGAAATATACCCCGGCTACGGCTAACATCGGAGCGCCATCCATTTCCACTTCTTTTGGTCCTGAATAAAGCTCAGCTTGCGCGTACAGCTTGGCTCGGGCGTTCTTTTCTGCATCCATTTCTGCCTTCATCTGGGCTTTCATGGTTGACATATTCACACCAGATGTTCCTAGATTAAAAACGAATTTAACTATATATGATATCGGACATCATGCAATACTATTTTGAAAGTAGTGGCGAAATATTTAATTGCTTGTGGTTGTTTTATTACTAAATTTACCTGGCCGTCTAGAATCCTTTGTGGTGAGCCTGTCCAATGCTGCAGTCGCTGCCATCTGGTTCTCAGATGTTGGCCCGCTCCTTGATCTTGCCGACTGAGGAACATCGAACGTCTGGGCTGACGCACCCCTCGTGTCTTCCGTCAGTTTATGACCCTTCCCCGCTTTCTTAAATTTTGCCTCTCTGATCTTTTTCTCGAAAAACTTCTTGATTGCCGCCATTATTAACAAACTTTAGGTATCTAATCTCTGTGGATTTTCTGGTCTACGTCTGGCTCACCAGTTTGATGATCGGCTGCTGGAGTTGAGGATGTCTTGGATGTTTTGGACAGCTCTTTGAAATAAGCTGAAAAAATACAAGTTCCATTATATTCACATGCACTATAAAACGATCAAATGGTTCATGTTGGTAGCAAAATAATAAAAAGAATTGTAAAGTGCAACCAGTGATCTAGCCCTCCCGACGCGTATTAAACTTGTGCGCAATATTTAGGGGTAAACCACATAGCAGCGAAAACTGTACATGAAGAGTTCATTCAGTGTAGGGCATGGTATAATATATAAAGAGATCACTTACTCGGCATAAACGTGTCAGTCAGACGTCCTCCGTAGATGATCCAGGCCAATTTAATACAGATAAGATTACAGATAAGCCAAGTGATGAGGATCCAAAACAACCTAGTCTGGAAGTCAGCCTCGCTCCACCAGTTGTTCGCAACGCTGATTATTAAATCCAACAGGGGTAGATCAGACTCTGAATCTACTCTCTCAGGATTATCAGTAAGTACAGACTTGTCTGCTCTATCGCTGGGCACTGACTCGCTCATTACAGAGCAATGACAGACTAAAAAAAGAGGCGTTGAGTGAAAACTGACTTGTAATTTTGACAAGCGGATATGACAATGAATTCGGCAAAACACTTCTGCTTGCAGTGGGTTTATCGGGTATTCAACATTTGTATAGTAGTGTAGAAAGAGTAGTATCAAGAGATCATAATTGGTGGAGATGTGCGGTCTACGGTGACGATAATTGTAGAAACATATTTATTTATTCATTTATTCATTGCTTCAATCACGGCAGCCGTCATATTTGGTACAGTGCTATTATTAATTAATCCCTAAAAGAATTAAATCTTAACGTTAACAGTTACTATAATACTGTATGGTCAAATATATTGAAACTAGTGCGTAGATCAAGCTATTGTAATTTACCAAAATGTATAAAAAAAAGCATAGACAAAATTGTTCACTTCCTGATTGCCTATTGGTTGAACGATATACTGTGCTCGAGGTTATCGGTTTATTTGTAATAAGTAGTGCGTAATATTGCCTTCTCAGGAGGCGGGAGCGATCTTGTGACACATTCGCCTACACATCTGGCTGATTTTCGCTAAAACTGACAAAGATGGGAAGTAACGAACTACCTGATGTTAAAGGTGGAGTTGTAGGTAGGCCATCAATGTTATAGGTATGATCTGTCAACGACTGACTGTACTTTAAGGATTGAAGATAAATTCACAATATCGACGTAGAAATGCAAGCATAGTTAACTTAAAGAACGACTATGTTGCATATTGGTCGTCTGGCTCAAAGTATACGTGCATACATGTGTATGATGAATACATTATAATGTAATTATTCCTCTAGGGCGATCTTGATTACACTGACTGCGGCGTGGCTAACACATATTAAACTTATCATGAATTTCATGAACACCTTCACCTAGCAATAGTCATATTGCATCTTTCATGGTGACACATTTGTTTGACAGTAATCTTCTAGTATTTACGAGTGCACTTGCTCATGCTTCACCTTGCACGCCCTAATAATAGAAGGCCTAGCTGGGTATTCTGAAAATTGATATATTGAGCCCTAGATGCCTTACTTCGACAAGGTTACCAAACACTTGCGAGACCAGTTTCGTGGTGTTGGTATATTACAAATCATATATTTTGATGGTTACATCTTATATTGTATATCACTCCACTTTAATCTAGTCGATAGAATCGATACGACACTACCTGTTGTCATAATTGTTTTACCTTAATAATTTTGTATAATTCAACCGATTAGTGCTGCCAATCTGAATCCATAGACAAAACCCATAGACTTTACAAATACGGTAATTAAAATTTCAATACGAACAGGTTACGAATACGATGAAGCTACATTTGATGTTACCGATGAGATGAGAGCCGTCTATGAGAGGGATGGCGTTTTTCTTGTCAGGTGAATAACTGAAGCACGTTCTGTCAAATATTTATCCTAAAGCTTTATGGACGAATATTAAGATTATCATTCAATAGTTAGCAATTAATATCGGTAATTTTCTTCATTTGCAGAAATCTCTTTAGCAAAGCTGAAGTGGACAGAATGGTTAATTCCATAAAAACTAACGAGGAGCTGTGGAAGTACCATTTTGGTGTAAGTTTATTGTATCAAATGAACAAGTTAAAAAGTTACTGGCGGATTCACGCATTATAGATACACATTGCTGAAAATGCACAGTTGGCTGATGATGAGGGCCGCGCCAGTAAGCTTATAATGTGGAAACACCCTGGGACTGATATCACTGGGATGGTGGCCAGGGTTGAAAAAGTAGCTCTCACCTGTCAGAAGGTATAGCCAGTATAGCCAGAGTATAGATGCATCTTTGAATCCGTCTTTAGATTTTGATTTCACTATAGTTCGGAATATATTCATTCACGTTGTTTGACATAGTTGCTTGGTAACGAAGAAATTTACCACTATCACACTAAGTTGCTCCTCAAAGAACCTAGAACTGGTGGGAAACATTTATGGCACCAAGACTACGGGTAATAATATACAATCATTGTTTAATGTTTAATATTCAGAGTCATTAAGCTGGTCCTAGTCGCATTCATTGTATAACGCATTCGTGTATTATGTGACTTCAAAGTTACTGGTACAAAAACGGATGTTTGCGTCCTGACATCATCACCGCGTACATCGCCCTCGACGACTGTGTCAAGGAAAACGGCTGCCTTCAGGCAAGTATATCGAATTAACCACGACCTATCTCTTGATAGATATCACTTATGAGCTCTGATTAAGTATTCATTTATATATGTTCAGGTCGTGAAAGGCACACATCGCTGTGGAAGAATCGATCACTCTGTCCAGCACGGCCAAACTGTGGCCGATCAAGAAAGAGTTGATCAACTGTGCAAACACTTTGAACATATTCATGCCGAAATAAAATCCGGTAAGAACTAAGTCACAATGTTCTATTTTTGAGACATTTCCATGCATTTCGCATTTGAAAGGATCTTAGACTACCTCTTACGGTCAGAATAGGATATTTAATTACAACTACTTCTTTGAATAGGAGACACTCTGTTTTTCCACTCTAACCTGTTACATACGAGTGGTAGAAATGATAGCGAGCTGAGAAGATGGACTTTCCTCTGCTCCTACAACCGACGTGATAACGATCCCGTCTACAAGCACCATCACCCTAACTATACCCCCTTTGAAATGGTATGCTATTTATGATAAGGCAACAAATATGAGAACTGCATGTGCGTATGAGTTCGTAATGATTATTTTTTATGAAGTTTTCCATTTACATCAGGCCCCGAATGACGCTGTCATGAAATGTGAGAACTTCACTGATTTCACCGGAAAAGAGTTTAACACCCCTGATATGGATAAAACAGTACGTGGAGCTATGTCGGAGCATGCTGAGGATTATCAAAAAGTATAGAACCAAGAATTGGTACTTTTCATTTGACACGGATCTTTATACGAGTTCAATATTGCCATGCATTTGGTTATTATCAATATAGAATTCAGTGTCACGAAAGCACACATTTCTTACCGATACATTTAGACTTAAATCGATCTACTGCATGATAAGCGTTTTCAGATATTATAGAAGAAAATATTAATTACTTTCAAATACACTTAAAGGGCGCCTGCTACTGCAATAGTTGATTAAATAAAACTGCAATACATGTATATATAAATCAATACCGATTAAATAATCAATGTCTTTTTGAAGAAGTAATCTCGATGATGACTTAATTTCCTGTCCGTTGGTTGGTGCATTTGTATTAAACACAAATGTCTTGTTTATGCATCTTCTAAGAAAGCGCCATACTTGCTGTAGTATTAGTGGGTGAGGTCAATCATTGGGTGATGAATATTTTATGATGTGATACACCGTGCGGATAGATTAATTACCTTGTAGCACGTGATGGTAATTCACTGAGACCTAGGCTTTCAGTGGCATATTTTGGTACATAGTATTATTTAATCCGGTTATCTTAATGAACGTATAAGTTGATCTGCTGTAATTCAAAGCTGTTCAGTGCAATAAAATCAATTTGAAATAAGAAAACACTAATTGTTTGTAATATCAGACCAACTGTTTTTGAGAATAATTCGATAAATTATTTAATTTGAAGATGAATACACATCTTTCTCCATGTAAACATATCTGTTATATTATCGAGATATGCAGTATTGTCATACATGAACAATAGTTTTAATACTCGATTTAAATCCTTGCTAGATTTCCTTGTCCTTGAATCAGTCGTGCTTTATGCAACCAGCAGAAATTGGTGAACAGGTTGTAATCATTGATGAGTCTCCACCATGAGAATTTGGCCGGATTACGCTTTAATTATTGATAGTGGAATCAAGATGCTCATTGGCTCTCGCGTGAAAATAAATTGTGATGCATGCAATGATTAATGTTTGGAGCCAAGAAATTGTCAATACAATTCACCAAGTCCATGATTTCAATCTACAGTAGCCAGGGTACGAGTGCAGATATTTTTAGATTCTAGGGGACTCAGCAGAGGCCAAAACCCCCACGAATCAACAATCATTCCTACAACTAAGCTGTAACCTAGATTCTGTGGCAAGTTAGAACCGACTGATGTTTTAAAAATTGATCAAAGTTATCAATATCACTGTCATCTATTAGGAATACGGGACATGGAGGAAAATGGATTCATGCAAATATAGGAGCTCGAATCTGCTGCTGACCATATGTGCATTTTGCTGTTTCACGAATTTCTCCTTTGGTAAGTCACGTTTAGAAATGTATGTGTATGAATATTTAGCCTGAATATTACAAAGGAAAGCTGATTGCGACTTATTGTCAAATCGAGAAATTTGTAGTATATTCGCGAGGCTTCATAATGACTTAACGTGTTTTGAGTTACTAAACCATTACCTGTTTATGTAAGGATTATGATTTACAGTGTTTTTCGCTTCACGTCAACCCTTCTTCTAATATTGATCTCAGTGTTATATTTCCTGATGAAACTACTCATTTGTAGAATAAGCAGAATTGTTTAACTATTCTACAGCATTTACAAAATGTATAATATTAGCCAAACAAAGACACAGAACATTCCCCACACAACCTTTGCTTAAATCTGCCAGATGATCTCATCAATTATTTACTATCTTACACAATGCTGGCAGATTGCTTACTCTTCAAAGTAAAATTGCACATTCAGACTCGAACAGACGAGACACCTCATCTCCTCTCAAGAGAGTCGGCTCTTCATTCCACCTGTTTTCAGCAGCTCGAGGACCTGCTGCACGTGCCAAATGTTTGAGCAACACGTACTCGCGCGCGGTCACGCACGCATGCACGTGTTACGCATACCGCTCACGGTGTAGTCGTAATCACCGATGATTATATATTCAACTTACTGGTTTGCATGACGGACGCATAGCATGTGGCATGCAATTTCTCCATTCTACCGCGTCATCCTAAAACTTGTTGAGCTCATCGATTCGGCATGTGCACGGAGGGCCGAGCTCAGCAACATCTCTGTCATCACGAACGGCATCGAGCAAACTGACGCGGATAGCATCTGCCCTGTGGAAAAGTGTGGTACTAATGCACATTTTTCAAGATCAACAAATATGGACACAAGCCGGTGATCGACTAAAGTGATGCTTTATTTTGGAAGTGACCCTAGAGGCAATAAAGCGCATGTTTCAATATGTTGATGAAAATTAGTTTCGTGAAACTTAATTGCTGCGCACAAATCTAACTATTACAGTCCAGACAAGGGCATTTTATAAAAGTAATCACTGTTATCAGGTTATATTGATTCTACGATAGGTGTAGACGAGGAACCACAGACGACAGAACCAGTATCACTCTTTACCTTACCACCACCAGAGATTATAGATCTGCCTCCTCAGCCTCCCAGATCACTCACCTGTTCAGGACCCTGTAAGTGTCATAAGCCACTGCTAATAGAATCTAGATTTCTAGGTTTCACGAAACCAAACGTCTGTCTACAAATATGATTTTCCTTCTAGAATTGTTTTATTAGAAATTTTCTTTCAATCTCAATCTAAGGTTGATTACAACTAAATGGTCGTTTGGCAATCCAGGTGCTGTGCGTCGTATTATATATTTGAGTGTTTCTTCAGGTGATATCATATTTTTCGGGGAACCATACCTCGGTAGAGTGTACGAAGGAGCTCCCGCCGGAGAAACTGTTCTCTCCGTGCAGGCCTGTGAGACACAAAACGGCCGTGACTGCCGAGAAGGAACCGAGGGCGTCAACTACTATCTCAACGGTCGAGCCGCCGATGGCAACTTTCAGATCGACCGGAGCACGGGCGTGATAACCTCGACCAGCCGGGTGGAGTACACCCTCGGTCAAATCTATGAATTCTTTGTGGTTGTGACATACTCTGGTGTTACCGAGGTACGAGATGTCAACGTGGTCGTGTCGGAGTATAACCGTTTCTCCCCCAGCTTCACCCAGAACAGGTATGACATCTACCTGTTCAGACTGACGCCCACCGGTGAGCATCTCCTCACGGTATCAGCTACAGATGCTGATGAGAGGGAGTACAACAGGAGGCTAGCGTATGACATAAGTGGAGGCAGGTATCCGTCACACTTCACGATTAACTCTGAAACAGGAGATATCACTTTGATATCCTCCCTGGCCGAGGCTAATGATGATTTTGACATCGCTGTGAGGGCGAAGGACCAAGGTTATCCCCCCAGAGAAAACTCGGTACTGGTCGGTGTGCATCTGACGGGTTTATCAGGTAAGTCACATTAATGTCGTCACCATACCCGATTGTAAAATTGTCGAGGGAGACAACATGTTCGAGAGATTATAGTTGGGACCTTATGTTTGAGTATTAGTAATACAAAGTGCCGCTCTATTTCATAGCGCCGAGAGAATTAAGAGTAGCCAACGTATCTCTGACATTTGGCTATCTGTGCTGGAGAAGACCGGCATACGGGGAGGTGAGAGGGTATGACCTGATGTACAGGAACGTGAACGCCTCAAGACCTGTCCAGTATGTCTACCCTAACAGTACAGCTGAAAATGTGTGTGCTCGGATAAACGGGTTGGTGCCATGGGACACCTACAAAGCCAAGGTGTACGCATTTACTCCATCCAGAAGAGGACCATCCACCGAGGAGATCGCCTTCATGTCCAGCGACAATAGTATGTCACCTACATATCATCATGATTAATTTATTTTATATTTTGAATGTATCAGAAGTTACCTTATGATTAAAAACCATTCGTGTAACTTTGAATGTGTATTCATTACAGGATGTACTAATGAGCCTTGCCGTAGTGGCGCCATTTGTGTCATAGAAACAGGCACCGCGCAGGGGTATCGATGTGTGTGTAGATCTGGGTATTACGGCTTTAACTGTGAGTATTTTAACCCGTGTGCTCTGGAGACCCCGTGCCTTAACCAGGGTCTATGCAGGAACACCTCCAGCAGCAGCTACACCTGTATATGCCAAAACGGGTGGTACGGGAAAAACTGTGCGGACTTTAACACCTGTACTCTCTCCCCGTGTCTGTACGGTTCCCAGTGCAGGAATCTCTCCAGTAATGTGTACGAGTGTCTCTGCCGGGATGGCTACTACGGGAAGAACTGTGACCTAATCAACCCTTGCACGGGTAACACGGATGTGTGCCTTAACGGCGGCACATGTAACCATCAGGGGAGTGAGGAGTTCTCCTGCTCCTGTGTCTATGGTTACTTTGGGAGACAGTGCGAGAGGTATAACCCATGTGTGAGAAATCCGTGTGAGAACGGAGGTTTCTGTTCCAACACGTCCACCGACGACTTCAGATGTGAGTGCTTAAGAGGATATTATGGCAGAACGTGCGAAAACTTCGATAGATGCTCTAGCTCTCCCTGCCTTAACGACGGCCTCTGTCGCAACTTCTCTGGATCATTTGTATGCAACTGTAAGCCAGGTAAGTCGGTGACCTAATTAGACTCCCCTTTCTCCATCATTGCTCATCATGTCTGTTCCAGATTTTCATGATAGCTCGGAGCCATTTACATTTCACAGGTTATTATGGTGAGTATTGTGAGAGACGAAACCTGTGTGACCTGACGAGCCCCTGTGTTAACGGACGGTGTCTTCTTCTGGGAGACAGAGAGTACAGATGTGAGTGCGACGATGGCTGGTCTGACACTAACTGCACCACGTATAACCCCTGTTATATTAACCCGTGTAGGAGCGGGGCTCAGTGCAGATATGACGGACCCATGAGGTATCGATGTGATTGTCCGCCGCAGAACTTTGGCGTGGACTGCGAGAGGACAGACCCCTGCTACTCCAACCCCTGTCAGAACTCAGCAGCTTGTCGAAACATATCTGATGCTGATTACATCTGTGACTGTAGAGACGGTTACTATGGGTTACAGTGTCAGAATTATAATCCCTGCAGCCAGTATCCTTGTGCTAATAACGCTCCATGTATCCACAACTCACCTGGAGAGTTCTCGTGCAATTGTGACGTGGGGTACTATGGAAGAACCTGTTCTGGTTACAACCCTTGTACATCTAACCCCTGCCTCTCCAATGGTCAATGCTTTAACACGTCAAGTTCCACCTATTTATGCGACTGTACACAGGGCTTTAATGGACTAAGATGTGAAGTGTTTGATCCATGTGATAATGTGCGATGCTTTAACGGCGGGAGATGTTTAAAAGTGGGAGAGACACTGGATTCCTACATCTGTGACTGCCAGAACGGTTACTATGGACGACACTGTGACAGGTTTAATCCTTGTTACTCGTCTCCCTGTTACCATGACAGCAGATGTTATAACGAATCAAATATAATATACAGGTGTGAATGCAACAACGGGTACTATGGCAGAAGATGTGAATCTCTGAATGCTTGTAATAACAACCCCTGTCTTAACATGGGATTCTGTACCAATACCTCCGACGCTCTGTTCCAATGTTCCTGTCAGAGGGGATACTACGGTAGAAATTGTCAGTTCTTTGATACTTGTGTACTTGATCCATGTGAAAATGGAGGAACGTGTCAGAATATCACAGACAGGCTTTATACTTGTAGATGTCCGGAAGGTGAGTACAAGATTAGGCAGTTTGATAACTCAATAGTATTGTTGCCTCGTGTCTCTAATACAAATTCACAAACCATTTTTAATGTTATAGGATACTATGGTTCAAACTGTGAAAAAATCAACCCCTGCGTGAAACAGCCTTGTCAGCATTTTGCCCAATGCAGGAACTTTACAGACGGCAGCTATCAGTGCGACTGTAACTCTGGTTACTACGGTAAAAACTGTGAGAACTACAACCCGTGCGTGACCGAGCCGTGCATGAACGAGGGAGTGTGCCGGAATCTCACCAACACCACGTACACGTGCAGATGTCTGGAGATCTTCACCGGCAGCAGGTGCCAGAACTTCGACTTCTGCGCGCAGGTTCCATGTCAGTTCACGGGCACGTGCGCTGCGGTGAACACGCGGCCCAACTACGAGCTGAGCGTCGACGTTCTCCGCCAGGTGTCCATCCGGTACTTCGGGGTGGTGAAGAACATCCGGGTGGTGAATGATTACAACTGCTACTGCCCCGCTGGTTACGTGGGTAAGAACTGTGAGACTGACCGCAATGACTGCCAGGGAAACCCGTGCGTCAACAATGGCGTGTGCGTGGACAGGGTGAACGGGTTCGAGTGTCGCTGCGCCCCCGGGTACGGCGGACAGATCTGTAACGTCAACCTGGACGAGTGCGGCTCCCAGCCGTGCCTTAACGGAGGAGAGTGTAGAGACGGCATCAACGGCTTCATCTGCGTCTGCCCGGCGGGCTGGGAGGGTCGCCAGTGTGACGTCAATATAGACGACTGCCTTGGTAACCCGTGCTTAAACAAAGGCACGTGTGTGGACATGGTCGCCGACTTTCAATGTAGCTGTGCCCCGGGGTACGAGGGTCCTCTCTGCGCCACGGAGATTGACGAGTGCGCTGCTAATCCCTGCCAGAATGGCGCCCAGTGTGTGGACAGGGTGGGGACGTTTCAGTGCGCCTGTATGACGGGGTACGACGGCGCCTTCTGTCAGATTAACATAGACGACTGTGTGGGAAACCCGTGCCAGTTTGGTGAGTGTATAGACAAGGTGAATGAATACCAGTGCCAGTGTCAGAGCGGCTACACGGGGGCCATGTGTCAGCTGGAGATACTCGAGTGCCAGTCGCAGCCCTGTCAGAACGGGGGCAGGTGTCAGGAAAAGGTGGGCGGTTACTTCTGTGACTGCTCGCCTGGATACGCCGGACTCACCTGTCAACTCAACATCAACGAATGCAGCTCGACGCCTTGCATCAACGGTGGACAGTGTCTGGACGAGGTGAACGGGTACCAGTGCATCTGCCCGAGTGGGTTTGAAGGCGGGAGATGCCAGCTGAATGTGGACGAATGCGCCTCGTCTCCCTGCCAGAACCGGGCGCAATGCCTCGACGTGGCCAACGGTTACAATTGTATCTGCCCGGCGGGATTCATGGCACAAAATTGTGAAATCAACATCGACGAATGCGCTTCGAATCCATGTCGGAATAACGCCACGTGCGCCGACATGGTGAGCGGTTACACCTGTCTTTGTGAAACAGGTTTCACGGGTAAATTATGTGACACGGAGATCAATGAATGTTCTTCCTCCCCTTGTCTAAACGGAGCCACATGTGAAGATTTGATCGGTTCATATCAATGTCGGTGCGCTCTAGGATTTACAGGTAAGAATTGCGAGGTGAATATAGATGAATGTAGCTCCTCCCCTTGTCTTAACTCCGCCCAGTGCATTGACCAGGTAAACAGTTATATATGCGCGTGTCAAATCGGTTTTAACGGGAGATTATGTGAGATTAACATTAATGAATGCATCTCCCAGCCGTGCGTCAACGATGGAGCTTGCATTGATGAAGTGAATAAGTATCAGTGCAGCTGTCCAGCAGGATTCAGTGGGCGAAATTGTGAGGTTAACGTTGACGATTGCGACTTTGAGAATCTCTGCACAAACGGCGCCTTCTGTATAGATGAAGTGGATGGGTATAGGTGCGAGTGTCTGCTTGGATATTCAGGAACTTACTGTCAGATCAACGATAACGAGTGCTCTCCTAATCCCTGTCAGAATGGCGCCACGTGTGAGGACCTCGTCAATGGTTACGAGTGTAAATGCCTGCCAGGTTTTGGTGGAGTTGACTGCGACGTGGACTTCGATGACTGTGCGTCTCTGCCTTGTAGAAACGAGGCTGTATGCGACAATGGAGTAAATAGATACACATGTAAATGTCGGCCAGGATTCTCGGGAACAAACTGTGAAATAAACCTAGACGAGTGCGAATCTAATCCGTGCATAAACGGATTCTGTATTGATCAGGACAATAGATATTTCTGCCAGTGTGACCCTGGCTACGGAGGAGAAACCTGTTTGGCGGAGATTAACGAGTGCGATTCTAATCCTTGCCAGAATCTGCAGTTCGGCGTCCGGTGCTCTGACTTCCTTGACCTGTACGTCTGCTCGTGTCCCGCTGGCTTCCAGGGAGACAACTGTGAGATTAACATAAACGACTGCAACGGCGCTTCATGTCGAAACGGTGGCACATGCATCGATGGTGCCAACTCCTTCTCCTGCTCCTGTAGGCCTGGATTTGAAGGACAAACGTGCGAGGTGGACCTTAATGAATGTCAGAGCAGCCCTTGTCTAAACTTTGGCACGTGTTTGGACCTGGACAACCGATACGAGTGTCGCTGCGTGAGCGGTTACTCGGGGCTGAGATGTGAGATTGATACTGATGAGTGTGCCTCTTCCCCCTGCTTAAACGACGGCGTGTGTCTGGACGAGAGGGCCGGTTACACCTGTGAGTGTCTGCCAGGATTCCAGGGCAGACGCTGCGAAGTGAACCTGGACGACTGCACGCCCAATCCCTGCCGCAATGGCGCCATATGCCGAGACGGAGCCAACCGATACGACTGCGAGTGTCTCCCCGGTTTCAGCGGCTCGCTCTGCCAAATTAACACTGACGAATGCGCTTCCGGTCCGTGCAGGAACGGAGCTCAGTGTGTCAACGGTATAGGGGTTTATAACTGTCTGTGTCTCGCCGGTTATGAGGGGGTAAATTGTGAGATGAACACGGACGAGTGTGCATCCAGCCCGTGTGGAGTGAACGCTATAGCCTGTGTGGACGGTGTGAACGGGTACACATGCACCTGTTCGGGAGGATTCTCCGGGGAAATATGTCAGATAAACGTGGACGAATGCTCATCTCTCCCGTGTCGGAACGATGGCATCTGTCAGGATAATCTCAACTCCTTCACTTGTATCTGTCCCCAGGGTTACACAGGTAAAATGGCAGTGTGACAACCTGTAAAAACTGTGAATCAAGCGTGTGCATTCGTGGGGTGAATGATAGTAGAACTCTGAAAACTAACTCTTGGCCTGGTCAATACACGAAGACGATTTTGTAGCATATTTCATCACTTACATATATGCTTGAAAATGCATCATGGTCATTCACCAGCATAAGTGATAGTATTAGTTCTGCACAGTCACGTCATATTGAATTTTATTACAATCCCTTCCCCCTTTTTCTATTCTCGCGCTTGATTTGCTGTTTGATAGTTTGTTTCATTTGTTTAACAACATATTGTAATATTATGTCTCTGATTAAATCATTAATATCAATGGAATTCTTTGAATATACTAATACGACAATGCTTGCCCTGCAGGAGAGTTTTGCGAGGTTAACAGTGATGAGTGCCAGCCAGAGCCATGCCTATTTGGTGGCACGTGTGTGGATGGGGTGGGCGGATTCACCTGTGAATGCCCGCCGGGATACTCTGGCCTCACCTGCGGAGATGTCGGTAAGTGTGGTACTTTTATAAAGCTAGCATTCTTCGTCATTAATCAACTGCAAAAACCTAAACAATGTCCGATGTCCTGTTCTGTATATAGGAGAATGCTTTGTGGACCGTACATCTGGAAAGTTTGGGGTGTACGATTGGATTAGGACGGTACACTCGAGGATGATCACTTTGCCTTGTGCGTATGGAACAGCTACTGCCGGAGTGGCCGGGGTGGTGACGAGGTGGTGTAATGCCACCAACAATGCAGTGTTGTGGAGGGAACCAGATTATTCACAATGTAAAGAGGTAAAGCGGTGACAGTTAACTATTGGTGGACCAATGTATGGAGCAAGTACTTGTATTTCACTGTTATCTACTAACTACGTACCTAAAAACTGACTTTTTATCGACGGTGATATTGCAGCTTGGGGCTTCAGATGCAGAGCTGTTACTATTGGAATATAACAGAACTACGAGTGATCCGAGTAGAATAACACAGACCGTCTTAAAAGATGTGACAGCTGGGCTTGAGCGGATTCAAAATTATATTCAAGCGGATGAAAAGGTGACTCATTGCTCCAAATTAAATAATCAAGTAACATTACCTGTTTATCTTTTTCTTTTGTTATTATTATTATCTAAATCAATCAACTTAATTTACTCTCAGCTTGGCAATCTCTTTGTTGGAGTTGCTAGTAACATACTGAATGGCGACACCTCAACACTCAAAGAAACAGAAAAAGAAAATAAAACATCGTCCAGGTAAATCACAACTCATCATTATAACCGCTTGTACAACACATGTGCTGGCCACATTCTGATGTTCAACCATCTCTTGCTTTATGATACATCTCAGAATGAGAGGAATCGTTAACGATTTTGCCTCAAACATTGACCTTGGACTCTCCACAAACAAACGAATAAGCTCGGCTAATATAGAGATAGAAGCAGTCGACGTTGGTGCTGGAATTGAGCTAGTTGTTGGGGAAAGGCTGGTTGACCAGTCTGATTTGATCTTCAAACCAACAACCGATAGTCAAGTAAGGATACATCTTAGATATTATGAAGAAATACATCCTTAATTGTTGTTTTTGTCACATAATTAAGGTAGTAAATGGTGTTTTCCACTCCTTAGTCCTCAGACAGAACCGAGATGAGGATATCAGCAGATGATTTAGTTGATGGTGCAGTTCCCGGGGAAACTAGAAGAATTATATTTGTCATGTATAAGAATGATAAATTATTCGGGTCCTCAGCAGATAGATTCGAGACTCTGCAGGCTGGGAGGGTTTTATCTGCTTCATTTAAGGACACAGCTTCTGTTACCCTCCAGAATCCTGCATACCTTACTCTACCAAACTATCAGGTAAGTAAATATTGTAAATCCAGCGTTGAGCCGGATTTAGTAGAGACTTGTGATCAGGGCAACCAAATAATTATATTCTCTTTTACAGCCAGGGAGGCAGCAGCGATGTGTGTACTGGAATAATACAGGTAAGATAGTTAATTATTACGTAAATATATGAACAAATACAAATATATTGGATTATACTAAAATGTTCTCCTATCATTTGCTGCTTCAGAATCTACTTGGCGCACCAATGGAGTTTCCCTGAATGCATCTTCATTTGAGTACACAACCTGTAACACCCAGCATCTCACTGAATTTGCAGTTCAGTCGGTTAGTATAGCTTTCGCTGTCATTAAAAAAAATATGATCTTCGTAAAAAGAAACTCCTAATGCCAACAGTTGACAGACAATCTTCCTTTTTAACAGATTTTAGATCAGTCTGCGAGGATTGCTTACTACACGAGTACAGATCTAATTAGAGTGAGCAGTTATGTGGGATGTGCCATATGTATGCTGTTTGTCATGCTGACTTTACTGACATACTTACTCTTCCAGTAGGTATTCTTTCATTTGTACCTCTGTAGTTTGAATTATAGTTCATGTCCGTCTTATATGTGAGCGTATGCTTCATTTGATAGTGTACGTGTCACAGTGAAATATTTCAAATATTCCAAGAGAGATAAAATGAGACAATCTGTATGCAATCATGGGCTATAATCTATGACGTCATTATTAATTTGATCAATCATATCGTCAACATTAAGTCTTTGGCTAGAAATGCCACTCAATGGATGACATCTCTAATGATGAATACCATACATCAACCAATTTTCTATTAGAGCGCCTAGTTTTCATATATGACGACTGCGACAGAGCCGTTTTAAAATCACTTCCATTTTCACTCTACTTGGTTTGTTTTAAATGATTTATTCACTGCCCTTAGTCTTGTGTCATGTGAGTGCTTTTGCCTTTCACGTGACCACAACTGAAGACACGATTTCTTTTGTGGTCACACAGGGGCTTCTGGACATTTAAAAGCAGAATTAGCAGAGATGTATTACGATACACCACTTATGACGGAGAATCAACAATTTATGATAATGACTCGTAAGTAGAATTAAGAAAACCCACAGCTCGCTGCCATTTCCTTCACTTCTATCAGTGTTAAATGTGTCGTTTTGT
>JAXGGS010751983.1:4487-21104 GCA_035585475.1 Armandia brevis
AAAGTTCGTGAGAAACCCCAGAGTTCCCGAATTTCTGGTAAACATTTAGAGGAAGAACGTCAGTAACTAGATTCGATTTGTTTTTTCTTGCTCTTAAAACCATTCAGCCTGTAATTTTCGTTTGATGTAGGCCATTGGTTCCCAGTATTGCCAACTAAAGCGATCGGTTAAGCTCTTCGGTTACGGATGCTGTCGAGAAAGGTAATCACCAGCATTCTACAGCACAGGAAAGTTACCCAAAATCGACTTAATACCGCGGAAGGACGAAGAAAAAGTATCAAAGAAGGCCCTATTAAAAAGGATATAGGCAGGATATTACCACAAAATACGCCTTTATACGGTGTTACTTACAGGCCTAATGGAACAAAATTAGAAGTAGCTAATATTGATATCGTTTGCACTGTGTTGGGGAAGTGACGGCATTATGAACGTTTAAGGATCAATGATGGAGCACAATCAGGCATCGTTGTTTCACGCCGGCAACGCAACAAAGTCGAGCGTCCCCACTTGACAACTTTGTCAACACCCAAAGCAGGGCCCGGCTATCGTTTTACAAATACGACACCGTCCTAACAATGCTCCTACCCAAAGGTACATAGTATTTATTGCTCAACACTCTTTTATTCGTGTGGATAGTCAATAATTTTAGGCTATCTGTATCTCTGATCTGGGTGAGTGCTGAGCAAACTACTAACTTAATCAGATAATAGACTATCATTGCTCGGGTAAAATACTTAATAGACGTATTGTCGGGGTATCGGAATCGTCCCGTGGGTCCCTCAAGATTAAATGGCTTAGCATGTGAGGAAATTTGTTCAGCCATCAGCTTTGGATTAATGAAAATTGAAGAGGCAGCAGGTTGCGTGATCTGGCCAGATTTGTTTTCATTAACCTGAGCAGCCATTATGGATTTCTGCGGCAATTTGTCGGGTCACGCTCGGCGTATTCGCTTATTAGTTTGATGGCGAATCTGTCGTTGTGCTTAAAAATTGAGTTTCATCTTTCAAAGTGTGATTTACATTAAAACGCTTTGAATAATAGGCTAATGGACAAGCAATCGCAACACTTCGCCATTCATAATCGATCCAATTACCAGTTGGCTTTGTGGAGTCACTCCGAGTCGTTCAGCTTTAATAAGCCAGTGCCTGACACTCTGACAACCTCAACATGACCATCACTCAAGCAATGCTCAATTCATCTACTGACAGTAATTTTCACATTTCATAATATTTATCAGCGCCGGTCAGGCAATTTCCACTCCATCAAGGGGTCATGATAGTTTTTACTTTTATTCCAGCAGATAAATGATGATGACACTTGCTAAGTCTCGCTTAAATGAACACTTTATTGTCAAATTGCATGGGGCAGCCGACTGAGGAGAGTCTCGCTGGAAAGCCTTCCAACCACTTCCGGTTTGGCTAACATCCGCCATTATGGCTCATCCATCAAGCAATTTAGGATAGATTATCGGATAATCTTTGCCATTTGAACAAGATTAACCCATCATGTGACTATCTATTAATCGAGTTTGTGGATCTGCGGATTGGTTGCCGAGATTGAGGGTGTATGGAGAAAGGCATTTGTTTGCCGGGCTCGCCATGCCCTGCCGGAGTCACGATTATAGGAACAAGATTGTCCACATGATCTATTGCTCGATAATGACCGAGCCATTATCCCCCAACAATCGGCCGATCATCGCTCTATTTTACCGATAATGTTTTGGAACAGGGGAAAATGACGAGAGGATATTATATAATCGATCGTTTTAATTGAGGCGAGGAAACGCCGGTGGCAACTTGAACGGAGCGCAAACAGGGGTTTGGTCGAGACAAGGAGAGAGTGCCGCACGCACGGATCTCAGTCGGGATACAGTTCAAACAGGGCAGCCACGCTCACCACCCAGCTAAGCATGTTCCATAGATAAGGTTACTCATTTTTGTCAACTCTCTATTAGTTTGACACATAATATTCGGCGTTTAGGCTTGCGATTACCGCTGAGTTCTTGTTACTCGATCGACTCGGTAATTCACCTGGAAGCGAAGTTAGAGACGAGAGAACATGCTGCTGAGGCGGTTGGCACTCAACCGCAGAAAAAAATAGAAGACTAAGCAATATCTGCATTTCACATGGCACATTGCTCTTGCAATATGACAATACCATTTTCTGCTGTATCCATAATGAGAAATATATAGTCTTAGATCTCGGTACTGCATACTTTATATGTGATAGATTTATATCAATACCGTGCTTAGTCCCAGCCAACATTGCACTGTCAATATCTCCCACCCGGGCCCGACAAGATGAAGATGTGGTTTGACAGTGGACTACATCAGGAAAGTTGTCTCAGCCATGTTTAAGTCATCAAATTGCGCTTGCTGCCTCCAGGATACATCTGAATGCTGTTTGTGTCACGATCTATCATGATCTCTTTCTTTGGTGTCTTGAAAATGCCTCAGTCATGAATAAACAGAAAATCATGTCCCTAAATGTGCTTCTGTTTTCCAAACAACGCATACAGTTGAAGGATTCGTGTTGACAGATGACATTTATGTACAGCATGAATATACATCTATACTTTGAAAAGAGTAGGCTTGTTTGGCCTCCTTTAATTGTTATACACGAGTTGTGTCGTATCTGTATTAATTTATATACTTGCCCTCGTGGCTTCATGAACAGTTATACGCAATCTAAAACCATAGCATTTGTTCTTCATTGTTAGATTCTGTTCGCATCTGAGCTTGCCAGAGTTCCACAATGATTTGCATACCAGTTGGACTTTGTTTGGTCCCCTGACTGAGCCTGTCAGTAGGAGGTATATTTTCCTCAGGCAATCATATCTGCTAATGTGCCAGATAATACCCATAATATAGCATTTCTTTTATTCCCCAGAGTGAAATGTTGTGATTAATGAAGGACAGATAAGCCTGAAACCCAAACAAACCGGTCTGTCATTAGTTGTGCTCCGCTTCGGCGTGGTGCTCACGACGTGATGTTTTGGGGCTGATTTTAAACAGTTAATGCCAGTGAAGTCAGAGGGGTCTATACACAGATCTGTCGGCACTTATGACCTGGGTAATCACCTCTCTGTCCCCGCCTCACTGACAATAGAACTGAGCCTGGTTCCAGAAATCCCTGACCTTGTTAATTCGAATCGTTCATTGAGCCTAATAGTGGAACCTCACATTCAACCTTCTTTTTGAACAGAACTAGTTGCTCATAATTACATTCCAATTGATAACTTCTTAATATTTCCTTATCATTTTCTCCCATTTGCGAGAGAAAGACATATATGGTGGCAGTTATGAATCCACACAGTGACTTCAAAGTAGGTCAATCATGATCCTTGTTGGACAATGTATCAACTTAACCAATGTGTTTTTCTCCCGAAAGAAATAGATTGGTCTCCTAGGCAGCCACCTGCCCCCACCACCTCGCTAGTGTATCGTCGACACAACATAGTAATATGTTGTAAGTTTCTGGAACAGTCTTGTATATTTCATGCTGGTTGTCGTGTGCCCTCGGGGCACGTCTGCTCTGTAGGCAACCATAAACCTGTTCAACATCGTCTGCTACATCCCGCCAAACCTATCATTACTCCTGATCATCCACTGATATACTGCCACCACAGCTTATCAACATAATATACTTACTCTGTACGTATCATATTAGTAATCCGAATACTTCATTAATACCTAGCCCCGGGTGCCGACTTACAGTGATCTGCTATCGCCAAGAAAAAAAACTAATATTTTTTCTTAATCTTATAGTGCCGATGATTAAGAACACAATATATGTCCTTTAGTAACATTTAGCTGTATTGGTTCAAATGTAAACGATACTACAGTGTAAATGTTGGAAAAGGGACCCGTATTATCATATTTTGTTTTTGAAATCCTGGGTGGTCTTTGTCTTGATTCGTTTACAAATTTGTTCTTCTCTCCTACCGCAACACCTAGAAATAACAAAGCAGTTTAAGGAAACTTCTTATCAGTTTCTGTTTTATCAGTTAAGTGCATTGGTTTTTACAGCAAAGGCTTTATGCCAGACTGGAGAATCTATTCATTACATCACCTGCAGTTGCGAGTGCAAAATTGTTGCGGTTTAAACGCTGCAATTAGTTCCCGTGCAGATTTACCAAATTAAGAAATTTGGAGTTTTGTTTATTAACATTTTATATTATTTTGGTCCAAGCAGGTCTCAAGTAAAACGCTGCAGGTAAAATATTGCTTACATGTGGGGACCTTATCATACATGTGTACTGAAGCAACTGTATAGATGGGGAATCTGCCGAAAGCTGACAGATTTTAAGAAAGACGCCTACAACAGACAAGAATAAGGGAAGCTTGATTGCCACCGGTCTGACTATAAACACTAATCATCTGGTAATTGATGAGATGCAATTGCTTATAAGAATAAGCGAAGGTGAAAATGAATGCCCTCTTGTGACTGTTGTCAGGCAGGTCTGGCATAGTTTTATTGGGGCACAGTAGTGTCACTGTTGCAATATCAGCATGCCTACCACAACATTCGTCAATCAAACGTCACTGACATTGTATAGAGGAAACACGACGTGAATTAAGCACTTGGACCCCTCTTGGTCAATTTACTGACTAATTAATCTGCTTGACATAACATGCTTGCCGCAGCACGAGCTGGTGCCGAGGGGGTGGGAACACAAAGCCCGGGGGTGACACGGCAATTGACCGGGGAGGGTCCGGCAGCAGGGGTTCCCCTCCCCTCTAAGTAAAGCCTTGCCTGGACGCAGGATGCGACAGTGACAATTAAGGCGCATACCTCGCAGGTAAATCAGTGTTTCTATCCTCGGTTTCACCTGCCGCGCGTCACACGGGGGACCCGAGTCCGTGATATCGTGTTTATAGCAGTGTTTGCTGGTGTCTGTCTGCCTGCGACGTGAATATCAGTGTCAACATGTCTGCAGAGGGGCCCTGCACCAGGTGATTAATACACCTCTATAAAGGTTAATGGGCGGCGCTCATTAATCACCCACGTTTTATACACTGACTTCATGTACATACTTCCACTTGTGACTCCGTCCGAGGTGTCTCTCGGTTTTTGCTTCTGACGCAGGATGTCAGTCATAATGTCGCTGTATTTGACATAAATTACGTAAATAAAAACTCTCCTCTTGCCATAAATATTGTCCTGAAGTGATTATTCGGAGATGTTACATATTTTAGGAGGTGAAGTTGGCTGATCATTAACCCCGGAGTGTTTCAATATACATAAGTGTACTTACTGACATAACCAATCGTGAGCAGTCGGACACAGTGTTATTTGGCGGTATCAACATATATAATACAACTGAAATATTGCACCTTTAAAATGCTTTAAGTAAAAGGTTCTAGTGTGTCTTTTATGCAGCGACACAATGGTGATGTTTGTAAAAAACCCGCTTTCAGACATACAATACCACTCATTGTCCGCGCCATAATGAGGAAGACTTGTTGCAAGTCGAGGAATCATGACGTGAGAAAAGTGCGCAATAAAATCACATTGTCGCCCTTTAAATACCCGCACTTAGTCGAGGCGTTCGTTTGGACGGAGTTTGAACAAAGCTTCCCGCCAGACATGGGGAGTTCTTGTGGGCTGAATTAAGACACGCAGTAATCATCTAGGGAGAGTATAATGTCTCATTTGGCAGCTAATTATATATAAATCTATCACGGTGGGGAAATGAAGTGTTAGGAGCCTCATTGTCAGGTAGGTAAACTGTGAGTGATGGACACGATTATAGTATATCGTGTCTACGTCCTGTCAATCCCCATCATCATCATTTCGTTCTACTCTTACAATTGTCAGGCGACCAGTGAAAACCAATACTCAGTCCAAATTACCTCCATTAAATCTGGACCAAGCGAAATTGACGGGTTGGGATAATAAAGCGATGATATACAATCATTGCTCCCAGCCGATCGGGGAGATAGGCGCCATTCACCGGCAGTTGATGAGAAGACAACATCGGGCCTTGGTTCTCCCCTCGGACTATTGTCGCTCTCCGGTGAAGCGTGGGCCCCAAACCGCCTCCCCTTACCCGAGCCGCCTGCGATGGGCTTTTCTCAGCCACCTCGTTAAGCACTTGAAATATGCGTCCTCGCCAGAAGTTGACGTCTCAAAGATACGATCAGACAGTTTTAAACAAACACATGTAAAACGATTTGCTTTGCCCTACCCATTCGGTGTTTAGTGATGTCATTTGCAAATAAAATAGGCTTAATGTGGCTGAGTTTTTATTGGCGGCCCCGCTAATGATATATCAAAGCCTTATACAATATGAATGGGTATATATTTAATTCAATATAATGAGCCGTTGATTTCAAAGAGTTTTCGTGTTGAATCGGGTGTTGAATTTCATTTAGCCGAAAGGTAGGAAAGATACACCGCTATTCATCATTATATCCGATATCATTGAGCGCGGTTACAATTCTGATGATATCTAAACACAGCTGTGAGCGCTAGGATTAAAATGTTAACTATCGTGCTAAAAATGTGGTTAGTTTGTCAATGTAACCTGATGTAGATCGAGGCATAAGTAAATTACCCCATGATTGTCGCCGCCTTGACCAATATGACACTTCACACTTGGTTAGCTGCGTCTTTGTCAGTCGATATTAACTGGGATACATTTACCAGAGTCGCGAGTGTCATATGCAATCACATAATGATATGACAAACAAGCTCCAGGGTAGGCGAATGATGTTACTCTCCTTAAGAAAATGGTACAAATAAAGGTGGTCTCACATTGACGTGAGAAGGACTGACGTAGTGGCACAACTAGAATATTTAGACTGTAATATCCAGATAAGAACACTACCTTCAGATGTTATCAGGGACAAATTCCGATTTTAACATAAAAACACATACTTAGTTAATGTTTTCATCTAATTGTTTGATCAATGGTGATAGGTCCTAATAAATCACCCAAAAACTATACACTGACGTGTGTTCAATCGGTACCAGTGTAACTTTAATCAAATGTAAAGTCAATTATATAATACACGGCAGTCTGAAGATTGTAATCACAAGATAATTATTTATGTTGACGTATTCGGATATGTTATTGACCCGGCAATAACTTATTAGCACTGCGATTGACACTTGGATGTCTGGAAGTCTCAAAAAAGTAAAAGAATTATGTTCATTCCACACATGAATTATTTAATATACAAGGTATTGTTAGCACATGTACATTTATACATGTTACTGTATGACCAGTTTGTATCTAAAATTACCCGATTACCATCATATTTGTCTATACGTGTTTCTGATGCTGATAAATTAGTACCAGCAGTTAACTAGCTGTGGCTGACTTTGATACCGGCCTGTACTCACTGGACACTAAATTCGTATGGCATACTGCTTAGGTTTGATTAATGACCAATATCATCAGACCTACAAGCTGTAACGACATTTGAGTCACCAGCAACAATACTAAATTGATTTAAATGAATCTGCTATTTAATTAATATTCAATTGCACGATATACCAGATGTATACATGTATGAAGTTGAAATTAGATGAATGGTGCCGTGCCCTAGAAATGACAATTCAAATAAAAGGACGCATCTTTTCAACCGGGAACATGAAAGGTAGCGCCGTAAAAAGTTTAACGGTCTCCCGCATATATAAAACACAGCGTCTTTTGTTTCTACCGTATGTCACAAGCTATTTAGCATGTTAATTGTTGCCTCTACCTGTTTAATTACATCGGACTGCACACGGAGAACCTGTTATTAAGCGCATCTAGAGCCAGCCTCCCGCACGCTGGCCTCTGCCTCAGATACCCACAGGCTGATGTGTGCATGTATATTCAATAAGTCCAAGGCGCTGCACTCCGGCTCAAGATAACATCTACCCCTTGTTGTAATGATATTTTTAACGGAAGCCTGGGATGAAGTCCCGCGAGGCACAACTGTTTCCTCTGAACAAACACTAGGAAAAACCGCAGGTTTTAATTTGCGGTGAATTAGCGACAAGAGACCCTGTGGGGCGACGGTGTATACGGGTTATCGTCGACTTCTGCCAAGTAGGTAGTAATTAGTGTAAGAAAGACTCGAGTTAGGGTCTTAAGAGTTGTATCAACGATCTGTTTTAGAGGATAAAGAAGTCGCCAGCATCAGTGGGCTGATAAAAGGCTGAAGGTTGGCTTTGAATATACAAAACTGCAAGTTCGGTTTTTATTTTAGGTTTTCTCAAAGCAACACTAAATTGTCAAACTTAATGAGAGATCCCGTATTTCCTCAGAATAGGTCAGGAATGAGTCATTACCGTTATTGCTTTGGAAAAGAGTATCAATATGCGCAGTTATGATGAACAAAACACATTTTCAGTGAGAGGATCGCAAAGAGACAAGGCTTCATAAATTTCAAATACGTTTTTAAATGTCAACATCGTGATTGCAAGATAAAGATGCTGAATTCTGTTCTATCAATCGTAATGTCAGAATCAACGTATTTCAACCACGTACAGTAACGCTCCGAAACAACAATTTAGAATCTTGTCTTTGAGATACATGTGCATCCCCAGGAGGCATCTTCAGCCGACTGCTCGAGTACCCAAGCACGAGCCGCCACCCGAGACATTAAAGCCCGCAACTGTACACGTTTTTGAGGACTTGCCGCTGCTCGCACAGCTAGACGTCGCTGCGGGAGTCTCGCCAACGATTGGCTGATGAGAAGGACTCGGGGTCGGCTCGGTCAATCACAACCAATCAGCTGGTGAAACTTGCAATACTGCGATGACCTCTATTTAGGCATAATGTGGGCGAAATTAGTATTTACGGGTTGAAGTCATTTTCGCCGATGCGCGTCGCTTCTTCGCATTATCCCCTCTAAATTGGCAGACAAAGCGTGAAAATGCATCTTTAGGAGGATCGAGGACGCCTTATTACACCGACTCGTCGCTGTAGGAGGTCTAAACTTAAAACTTTCAAAACCACCATCTTTCAGGGAGCCGCACGCGCCAAGTGGAGAAACGTTACTCATTAGTTAGCGCGCACGTTTTCTGGTGAGAAGACTTACATTCGGATCGAGTATTTAACAATTGCTTGAACGTTTATAAAATGGAGACTTCGCGGCGAGGTGCCCTCTAAAGTTGGATCAGAAGATAAATACAGACAACAGAGGGAGTTGAAAGGTTGAGGTTGTTGCCTCAGACCCCTCGCGTGTTACTCAAACTGTTTCACGAACTGTGCTCAACTCCACTTATTGAGTAGACTCTAGACACCGAACAATGATGCCTGCAGCTGTCAACACGGCTAAAAAGCCCAACTCGTTTTCCATAGACTCTCTAATGGCGAAGGACACGGACCGAGATTCCCGGGAGGGGAGCCCTGCTTCTGTGCGATCTCCCTCCCCGAGAGAGGCACGGGCGGCCCCGAGGAGCCCAGCATCTACCCCGGAGAGGACCCCGCATCCCCAGCCGGCATCCTCCAGCGGCTTCCAGCCAGTGGTCCCCGGCTTTGGGGCGGCTGCTGCTGCTTTCCTGCAGGGAATAAATGGAGGCAAACTCTCAGGTGGACATTTTGACAGTCACGGTAATGATCATTTACCGCTACATTTCGGTTCAGAAGGAATGTCGGGGCTTCATCCCGGCCTCGCCCACGGGGGACATCTCGGACTGCCCAACCCCCTTCACTGTGGGGCTGGGAGTATGCCCCTCGGGCTAGCGAACTCTGCCCAACAAATGGGCATGCATCATCTGTTATTAGGACATCACAGTCGGGAATCTTTCAGCCCCTACCTTCCATGGTTCCTCTCACGGCACGGTAATCTACTCGGACACAGGTTCGCAGGTGAGAAAAATAATATTTGGCTGAAAATTAATTCGTATGATTCAATTTACCAGCATACAACTCTGAAGTAGATATCAACAATTTAAGTTAACTTTAAACTTTAAAGTTGTTAAATTGTATTTTATACATGGCTTAATATGATTAAATCTAGAAGCGGGGTTCAGGTAAATGACACGAATGACTTTCAGATTAATCGATAATTATGTCCCCACTAGCCACAAATTACGTTAGATTTGTGTATCAATTTCGCCGGTGTGTGTTTTCTGTGAGTCAATCAACTTATCTCGAGCCTGTAATGTATCAAAGTAACCCAGATAATCATTGTTACCATGTGGATGTTTTCTTACTTTTACTTCATAATGCATGCAGTGTTTGCTTATAATCTATCCAATGGATATCAGAATGCAAGTAAATCATTTAATATAAATGAGCTGCAGTCGATATAATTTAAGAAATTAATGTCGCAAATGAAAAGGATGCACTCCATATTTACCCCGATTAATACAATTTTAAATAGTAGGTTGTTTTTTCCAGAACTGAGCGCTGCTCTCCGTTTCGTGGGGACACAAAACAGATTACTCTGTAATTTATTAGTTGTTTTTAAACAAGCGTATGCCGAGACGTGTGCTGATTTGCTCTAAGGACACCTCCTATGAATTATCCCTTATCTACTTCCTTCCACTGTGTATATTCAAAGGTAAATTTGTATTAATCAAAAATGTCCCCCGGCCCAGACCACCGACCATCAGATACCTTATTAGACGTCACTAGTTAATAATCATTTCATTGAGTTATATGTCCTTGTAATGATATACACGGCACACACATGCCGTGCCCTCTATTTAGTTTTAATGACCTCACTGTTGTATGCAAATGAGGGGACGGCGGCAATTACTGAACATCCTTTTTTTGTCTCGCTGGAATGGCGAACAAATGAATTCGCCTGCGAGAAGATGTAAAACACCTCGAGTTAAACAATCACAAGCGCCATAAATCATGGCGAACTTGGTGAATAATTAGCCAGGTCATCAGCATACGTTAGAGTTTAATGGACAAATCACTGTCTCAAGTTGTCCCCTGAATTGTTAACCACCGATTAGTCTATGTAACAGGCGATCGTTTCACTGCCATACCGGAGATTTATACATTTAAACGAGTGTATTTGCGGAAATATTCATGTATTAAGCCACGATAGAGACTGGTTTCGCCGCTACACTGTTGTGCGATCGATCTCCAGTTACCTATCTCCATTAAGCCCGTGATTGAGCATGGTTTATAAAACGCAGTAATCAGTGTGGCCCATGCCGCGACATTCACCCGTGTCCCCGTATTAACATGACGCGAGTCTTGCTCTAGGAAACGTTAGACACCTATTTAAGGAACAATACAAACCTCTGTCTACACATCAGCTCGGGAATTTGCGGCTTCCAATCCATATCCCTGCTGGGATCGGAAACCTCGGCATTGTTGTGTCACTTACTCAAATATTGGCCGAGTCTACGGTTTCGTGAGCGTGATGAGACGGCATCGATCGGCAATTTCCCCCCGTGTGAGAGAAAGCTGTTTTTGTCGCGTCTCAGATAAGAATGACACTTGATCAAATTGGGAAGACACTTTGATGGGTATAATTAACACCAAAGCCGAGTGAGGAAGGTCGAAGGTGAAGCGACGTGAATGCTTTCAAACACTGATTTCCCAGAGTTCCTCGAGCTATAGTCACACACGCGTTATCTGAATCAGCCGAGCATTGACTAAATTAGGAGTTGTTTACCAGGGTTATTTAGATGATATTATCCCTGCGTGACAAATTATAAACTACTGATGTTTATTTGATGACTTTGGAAACTATTCATGGACTCGGCGGTTGTTTAATTGTTTTCATGCCCCCGCGCCTCCGAGAAATGATGCCATAAAACGGGGGAAAGTTTGCTCTAAGTGAGTAAACATCTGTCAGCCTGATTTAGATAAAATCAGGGGTTGAGTGAAGATGGAATCGCCAGCATTTCCAGGATGCTGGCAGGAGAATAAGCACCGAGGCTTCCAAATAATGTCCTCAAATGTCTGAAAGTTTTAACCGGTCGCGGCACGCAGTCACATTTACTGATGAAAGTCGTTTGTTCCTCTTTTTCTTTTAATGTTTTACAGTACACTCGTGCAAGTGTAAAACCTTTCCCCTGGCATCTGGATTACGCTATGATTGAACTTGTTAAACTTTTACACCTTCGTTCCCGAATTATACACCCATAGATAGCACCCACTATAATGTATCCCGCGTTCTGTACAAATTTAAAGGCAAGACTCGTACATGCAATTGGAACCACTATATTGTACATGATTCGCCGAAAGGACACACATGTAGCAAGAGTAACTCTTTGTCGCCTCCATTTCACAATGTTTGATCAACAGTTTATAAAAGAACCGGTTACGCCATATGCTCAAATTTATACCCGTTACAAACGTATCCCTATTTTCAATATTTAAACTGCCACATCCTGACTGCACGTCTTACAATTTGCTCTAGACTTAAGAACGTGTCTCATCCTACATACCTATACACGGTCTGCCCGATTGTATTGAAGGTGAGCCTGAAAATAGAACACTTGGCCCAGTGTGATACATGACAGAGCCGCCTAATTGAAAAATAACATCTAATTGTTACTGCGTAAAAGGTTCTTATTACAAATTTAAAATGCCCCATTGATAAGACGAGGTGTTTACCTCCTTTCTTACCCGTTTAATGAATTCCAAATAGCCGGGTCTTCTCTTTCAACTCCCCTGAACACTTCATTCAACTTCCACAAGCGTCTGTCACTCTTTGAAAATTCTTAATTCGTGATTTCTTGAATATTTAGCTGACACTTGAGTGGTTGAGAATGGCAATGAAAAATAAGAGATCCTATTTAATAGATTGTCGTTGTAAGGAAATGTCAAACTTTAATGAGATATTTAGGCAAGTTTAATTGATTTCTCTGCATAGGGCGAATCTCGCGGCGAGCCCAAACAAACATAATTTAGAAGCTTCTCTCCATCGATCGTTAAAAAATCCGACACTTACACGTCGTAATTACGAAAACAAGCCGTGTGTTCAACTAAAAAGGTAATTTGCAAGTGATAATTGAAGTACTCATCATTTGATGCGGCATTATTCAGGTATTAGGTAGTTTTATGATGATTCTATTTCTTCAGGTGCAAGGTGTCTGTTGATGCAAGTCTCGGAATTCTACACCTGCTCCTCGCTCTCGCTTTACCTTAGATTCCGCATCAACACTCTACAGACCCACTGCGGCAATAAAACCGCAAATTAAATCACTGTAACCCGAAGATTGATTAAATCAATTTTCTCTCTCATTGATGCAGGCCCGGATGCCAGTCTACTCCTGCAGCCGTTTCGGAAACCGAAAAGAATACGCACGGCGTTCTCGCCCTCGCAGCTACTGAGACTGGAGCACGCTTTCGAGAAGAATCACTACGTGGTGGGTCAGGAGAGAAAAGATCTCGCCGCCAACCTCAGCCTCACAGAAACCCAGGTTGGTGTTTATCTCTGCAGATTTCCATCTGAAACTAATTTGCTTTTTAGTAGCCAAATAAAAGTCGGCGTCGCCTGTGGAGTTTGTTTGCGCTGCGTCACACGGGGCTAAACCATCTTAATTTACCGGAAGTGACTAGAAAAGTGCCGTCAGTCGACGTTGATACATCGACGTTTGTCATGTCGCTAAATTCATATTTTGTTTGTCGATGGTGTCTGCCTGCAGTAATTATGGTTAATTTAGGGAAAGAACTTTCAGAAGAATTAATGTGGGGAGTACGTCACGAATGCAGACGTGACCGATGACTGTAATCTAAATGACGGGCGGAAAAGACTGAATTAAGTCATTATGTGAACGAATCGAACTGTTTCTCGTTATCATCGATGATTACGATTGGCGCACCTAACGGTGTCATGCAAATTTTAATTCCCAACGCAGTAAACGAGCCATTAACCTGGACAACTTGGCGCATTCTCCTTCATATTTTCGTCACATTTATGTATTTTTCTTGCCCTTTCACCTTTTTGTTTCACATGGAAATGCGTCGCCTGTATGACTCTGCCAATTTTGAGGTGATAGCATGCTTGTTAGTCAGTTTATCGAAGACCACCAGCAACGTTTGGGTAATAAATCATCGTAATGCTCATTTAGTTTGCATATTATGCAGACAAAGGTATGTCAGGGGATAATTACCGACAAAGAGACACAAAGCACGCGCTATTTGCCATCAACGTCATTAAAATTAACTAATACTTAGTGGATTTTATCACGAAAGCTAATATGCTCGATATGTCTTCTAGATTGTCATCGAAGTTTTCACGTAAGCTCCGACAAAAAGGCAATACGTCGAGTTTTCTGTAGAACTTAATCAGATAAATCTAGGCAGGCACTAAGTATGCAATCACTTGAAGCGGTTAACCCTATTTATCTGGGCTAAGCACATTCTAAGTAGATACTCTATTGAATACAATGGTCTTAAATTTATTCAACGAAGCATCATTCAACGCTCAAGGTATGACTTCCAAACCGGCATTCAACTCAATTATTTGAATAATTTATTATTGGTCACGGGGCCTTTAAAGCTAAATTTGATTTGATATAGTGTTCAGTTGCCGGGGGCTAAATCAGCTGTATCTTTAGCTAACATGTTGTCAGTGGCACCTCGCTTTACCGAGACATACAAAGCCGCACATTGAAGCGATTTGTGCAAATATTCAATGTAGGTGGCACGCCGACTTCTCACATTATTAATCAATTTTTATTAGCGACATGGGGCACGGCAGCTATTGGGGGCGTTTTTTTATGGTAAATAGTTTCTACGAAATGTCACCCGCCAATTTCGCGACCTCCGAGTGAAATCGCCTCGAGTGGTTGGTGTCATCCCCCGGTGTCAGTGATGCTGAAAGACGCCGCAGCTCAGCGAAAATGAGCCGTGTTCGGAACAGTGCAGAACTGTTGCCGGGCAGCAGTTTTCTGCTTTTCAACTCAGGTTCCTTAACCTGTTTAACGTATCGGGTTCAGGCCCGCGGGGCTCGGCGGTTAGCGATTCCTCTAATCTGAGACCGCTTGACACTCCCACTGGGAGTTGGCACTAACTACTCCAGACAGGCCGAGGAATGACGACTTTATTGCTCGAATTATTATCTATAAACGTAGCCGGATCACCGTTGATGTTTTCCCTCGAGCGTTTCGCAAACTGCTCTTATTATTCGCCTTAAAGAGGCTCGCAATTCGCGTAACTATCGAGGATCAACAGGATCTGGATATCGCGGCCCAGAATCCCAGAAGATGAGATGAGGGCGGATCTATTACCGAGTTACATGTTTTCTAAAGCTCCCGTTCATCGTTTTCTCTCGCAATGACGTCGGTGTGTGCCTCCCTCGGCCTGATGCTGGCGAATATTATCAAAGTAATCCAAACAGGCTCATTCAAACCCCGACCATGATTATATTGACCGAGTAAATACCAATATTTAGCATCAATGTCCATTAAAGTCGGTCAGGAAATTGAAAATGTGATGTGTACATTAGCTTTTGCGCAGAGGATATAAGAACAAGTAATCGTTGTATGATATTGACCGCATCTGGCAAGGATTATCCTCATAAATAGCAGGTAGCTGATGAGGTTCAATAATTGATCAAATGAGTCTCGACTATCAACAGGACGTGTCGGTTTGAATACGTGATATAATGGTCATCGTCGACACAATGTTCACCGATTCTAGATGCCTTGTTTGACTTGTCATTGTGAGCACGTCAAGTGCTGCTGCATATTTCACTAGTCTAATTTGAAATTAGACGTTAAGCGTATTGTGATAGTACCTGATGGTGGATTATTAATGAAATGTAGTTAAACATGTTAAAGTCAATCCATAAGGTGTTAATGCTAATGAATTGGTCACGCCTACAAAGACTCGAACTGCCAACGTTGCTAAAATTGAGCCGCAAGCACTGTAGCGAGTTTAATATGGATATGGAAAATGATAAAAATGTGGCTGAAATCACGAAATACCGATTTGCAAACTCGATCGAGCAATTTTCACACGAAATCGCGAAGTCCCAAAAACCTCTAAATTACTTCCTCGCCCCATTGAACGTTCTCCAATTCCTCTTCGATCTCTCATTATTGATCCATGCACAATAGAACCCATAGAAAGTGAATCGTATTGATTTTATTTACAATGTACTTTGCTTTATGTATTGGAAACAGGATCTCGGCTGCTTCCAGCGTGGCTGGCGACTCGCGTGCTACACCCCATCTACGGTAGAGAACTACCGAGAAAATCGCGTCAAACTAGCACGATTTGAAAGCCATCAAGCTAATTTAGATTAAGTCGAACTTGTTAGTCAGGAAAGTGGCAAATTTGTTCACTTAATAGGATAGGCGATGGCGAAATGACACGTTTGGCGGGAGAATGAAGGGGGCTGGAGGAGGCAGGCAGCTGTTTGCGGGATGATTGCGGTGGCTAAGTTGTGATTTAGTGGAAGCTCAGCCCCTGCCCCAGAGGAGACGGACACGGGTCGGTGCCTCACCCCCTCCACACAATGTGCTCACAAAGAACTAATTAGTCGGGTAAAACACGACGTGACCCCGACGATTCTGGCAGTTTGCGAGTGTAAATAGAGGTCCAGCGGCCTGATAATCACGGTGTAATCGCGAGATGTGACACCATCAATTGCCTGTGACTGTAATGATAGGTTTTCCCGCCATCTTCACTTTACCCCAAACTGTCGTCTGCTCCTGTCTCGAGGCCATCTCCCGCTCGGATTTCACCCACCA
>JAXGGS010752093.1:0-30518 GCA_035585475.1 Armandia brevis
AAGTACACTTGTGCGTTTGTGTGGGTTTTCTTTCACCGCTTACAGATTGCGAAAGTTTTTTGCGCGAAACTTCCTGGCTTTCACTGCAAACGAGTATTTTCGGGTATCATTTACCCGTTAAACGACCGCGCATACATGAACAATAAGTACATTATTACACCCTTTATCTTTTACATTTTTCATATAATTATGCTTACAATCTGCATGTATGTAACTAGCCGAAGTCTATCATAGGCTAATAAATTATAAAATTGAAAATTGCTGCCAATGGTTTTGTTATAATGATGAAATAATATCGTTTACTTATCTTCATGCGGCTCTATAATTAATCAGGACAGCCGTAGCGTCTTCATATTGAAGGTCGTATTGCTCGCCATTGCGACACTCACAATCACTTTGTTAGATTTGAATCAAATTTTATACTTAGTAGTCTGGCACATGTAGATATCGAATTTACAAGTTGTTTGCATATGAACTCTGCAATTTCAGCATCCTCTTTATAGCCGGCGATGGTAATGGATGCGCTCCTCTTTCCTCGATTAATCATGACGTGAAAGTTGCGTTAGCTGGGTTACATCAAATCATGTAATCTCTTTGATACGTCGTCTCGTAACTCGAGGACACATAAAACACCGCAAGATTTGAGTCGACTTATAATAGCTGCAGTGATTTGAGGGAGAATGAGCACACTAACATAGATGCATACCGTAAGCTGGTTACTGGGAAGATGTGCGGAACGATGTCTGCATATGTGTCGTTGATCAACGCCCATACTTCAACGCATGTAAATTGACCAATTAACGTGTGAGATAATATTTTCCACCTGAATGTCTCATGCAGAGTATAAAAAAACAATTCATGACACATTCTGCCTAAAGTTATTGAATATTAAATTATAGATCAGGTCGCCGGTCAGCAGGTACTATGGTTTATAGCGGTGCTCCTAGTCACGATTTCACAGGCCTCGCATGCATTACCCGGTTACTCACCTTTCGATCAGATGAACTACGTTGATAGATCTCGGTGATTCAATATCATGAGCGGTCAACTAGTACTCACAATAGTGCAACTGTCAATCGCCCATCTTAAAAGTGTTTTATTTCATATATACCCGTTCGTTTAAGAAGAACTTACGAATGGATTATGCACAAGTTTTGAACCATTAAATAAAGGATTGAAGTATAAAGAAATTCTTTAAATGAGTTCCAAACATTGCGCTCCTACAGAAAAACAATATATCAAGAACAAAGTCGACGTTTATTTCATCTCAAGAGAATTACATAAGTTTTGGTTTCATACTTTTATTATCTCACGTCGTAACACATATTAGATATAAACTAGTGATGTGCATTACAAACATATTTCTTTGATTGAACTGTTGCAGAACAGACATACGTAAATATATATACAATCGTCTTATTTTACTGGAGTGGACCGATGACGCGTTGAAGACAGAGGCACTAGGCGCCAATTTATTGGCTTAAAAGAACACCAACCACCGCCAAATAAATATGCGAAGTAGAACAAAGCTACAATAATGACTTAGTTATATCAGAAGCAGCTTTCTTTAACTATATATTTCATCTTGCCCGAAAAAAATTCGTTCATCATGGCCTTTTTGGAAACCTTTTTCATCGTTTCTTTATCCCTATCTGAAAACTTATATTGGTGACGCTTTTCAAAATCCGCACGAAAATGAGTCAAAACCCAAACCCAATAACATGTTATTGGTTGTTTCGGCCGCAAATTCCAATTCGGGAAATATCTAAGATATTCCACCAACCGATGTTTGTCATTATCTTTTGTAGACGAAAAACACAGGGAAGCCTTATTCCTACGACATTTTAAGGAGCATGGAAAATATCCGTTTTGCCTAACTAATATCGTACAATCAATTATTCTTCGATCCATATTTGAAGATATCACTCCAAGTGTTGGGCCTCTTGTAGCTATGGGCCTATGCTCTAAACAACGGTGAGGTATTTTCTCTTTTACATGAGCATTTGTGGAAAAAGCACAAGGCTCCCAACAAAAAGGACACTCTTCTTGACAACCCCAAAGGGAATCTAAAAGCAGTTGTATCTCTAGAAAACTCAATTTGCGAGTTGGTATACTCGACATCAGATGACCATGGATAACACAAACATTTTCATAAACATTTAGTGACAAGGTTTTCCAATTTGACACCTTAAGGCTCATAAGATGCCAAAACTTATCATCCGGCAAGTTGATGCCGTTTTTGGAGAGGTCGTGACACAGCGATTTGATATATACCTTTACAGATACCTCTTGATTTTCTTTCAGACAGCTGTGTGTATACCATAAGCTTTTCTTGATTCGTTTAAATGAGTCCCCCATCTTCTTTGTAATGGCATGATTCAAAGCATTCCTAATGTAACTCCGTGTGTCAATGTATTTGGATATCCAAATCTTAGCATAATACTTTGAATTGTTCAAGTATGTGTTGTAATCTTCAAATGACTCGTTTTTAGCCAAATCATAGAGAATGTTATATAACAATCGTTCCTTTGATTTAAACAATTTATAGAAACAATGTATCACATGTTTGAGTGTTTCATCTTCCATTTTAACTATTAGACGTTCATGTATGACATCTGAAATAATCGTTGCAAAATTAACTTCATCAGACCTTACAATCGATGATTGCTTGAATAAAGTCCACAGATTTTCGCGTTTCTCGGCAAGGTAGCGTCGTATTCTATTATTCTGATCACAATACCTATCTAATTCTACGAATATTGGTAATGCAAATCGGCAAATATGTATAGCAATGTAAACAATAAATTCGCTTGTATATGCAAACATTTCATTTTTTTCGTTTTGTACGTTTGTCATGCTGTTAAAAATCGATAGCATTTTATTCACATGGATACCAGGCTCGAAACAAACACTATGCATTTGAAGAGTTGATAAGTAACAGTCGATTTCCTCAAAAACTTTATCGAGATCTACTATGACAACAGAATAAGATTTCAGTCTACTCTGCTCCACCAGGCGAAACCCGATCCTTTTTTTTTTCATGGTGATAAAATGTTTCTTAATATCTTTTGATGCAATGGATCCTTGCAATTTTACGGAATTGTGCATTATGATTCCTTGTGACAAGGGGTTTGTTCTCAAATTCTCATTTATCTTACTTTCAAATTGAAAGAAAAATGTGGACAATGTTTTGATTAATATGGACTCAATACTCTCCTTTTGGGAGATATCAGTACCAAGCATTTTCGGCCAGTATTCGTCACAGAATTTATTGTATTCCTTCTGTAATAATGCCTCACTCGGGTAGCCATTGCGCAGCGCCGACGCTGTATTATAAGCTAATAAGCCAAGCTGTTGGCCTAATAGGCCAGTCGAATGTATTTCTTGTTGTCTCTGTTCTATCAATGGAGCAAACGTTTTACATAGTAGAACCTTTACATTTGATATCGCTGTATCAACAAGAGTGGCTTGTCTGCGTTCCCACACTTCGATCAGCTGACTGTCAGAGGGATTCTGGGAAATCATTGTTTCAAGTGGATTTCTAATTATATCTTCGGCGAGTTTTTCAAGATCCCTCCTCAAGTTACTCACGGATTTATTCACAATTTCCACTAAATCTTGAATTGTCTCACAACTCGAGATATTGTTCTCGATTTGATTTGCATATTTGCGAAGAATTTCCGATTCGAATTGTGCTGTAGCCTCGCGTAGATTCTTTTCAAAATTAAAGAAAGCTCTTACTTCGAGACTATTTCTAAAATTGAAAACAAAATCATCCGATCTTATTGCTCCCCATAGATCGTGAATTCGAGTTGGTATACTTTTCAAAGTAATATAAGGAAATTTGCCCTTTCCGTATTCTCTTGATAAAAGGGAGTAAATAAGTTTTTTAACTTTGAGAATGCGGCTGCAGTATCCAACGTTAGTGGAAGCCATTGGAGGATCACCGTTCCACAAGCTTGAAAAATAATAGACGTGTTCTGTCCACTTTTTACCTAGAACATCGTCCACTGATTTAATGTCGGGACGAAGTTCCATTTTAGCAGCATCAATTGAGGCTTCGTCGAGTGCTTCTTTTAATTTATGACATGCGAGCTTCATTTTATCACCAGCTCCGACATCAGCAACATTTTGATGTACGAAAACACTTTTCTTCCCACAATCATCGGTGCCAGCCACTAACTTCATGCGCAAGAATGCATGTACTGCAATTTGAAGCATATCTTGTATTTCAGAATAATTTTCTCCCTTCACATTTATGATTGTCACATCTGCTAAACCAATCACAAACGTGGCGATCTCATTGTCATGTTTGTGCATTCCTGATTCAAGCTCCGTGGCTCTCAAACCTTCTGTGTCTATTACTAGAATGCTGTCAAAGTCCAAGGCATATTTCTTTTGAGTCGAGTGCTCTAATTGAACTAATTGAGCAAACACTCCCCTAGTGCATCGTCCGGCGCTGACAGCAAATTGTAAACCAAACATGGCATTCAACAGTGTCGATTTGCCAGAACTCTGAACTCCAAGAACAGACAGTATCATAACTTTTTTCTTGCCAAGCCTTAACTGTAAGGATTTAAACACATATTTAATCCATGGAAAATAAATAGTACAGTTATCTCCGTCCATAATCTCTAACGGGAAACCTTCAAGCATTAGGTTAACCATCAAGTCGGGAAACCTGGGTAACATATACTTTAAAGTTTCATCAGTCACACTATCGTAGTCATGAATGACAGCATACATCAAACCTATCTCCCGCAGCAAGTTTTCGACTCCCATTGACGAATCTGTTAAACAGTTTGCGACAGCGCTCAGATTGTCTCTCGAGTCTAGGGAGAATTTCTCACTCCTTTTTGATTCATTATATTCGGCAACTGCCTCATCATATTTAGCATTTAATATCGGTAGGCATTCCCTAGATTTATCGTCTAAAGCAATCTTAATACACTGAATCAATATGCCAAGATAAACTTGTAAATCCTGTCGGTCACTGCTGTAAGTGCGATAAAGATGTGCCATTGCATTAATGAAAGTCTCAGTGACTGGTCGAGAATGATAGGCTTGTGCAGAAGCTGATAATTCGGCTGTCACAGATATCATTCTATCCAATAGCTCATCTCGTTTGTCACCCTCATTCTCTAGTGTGGCAATCAAATCCTCCTGTAGGTCGGTCTTTTGTTTCCATTTCTCCGGTAGAATAACCCATTTTGCCTTGAAATCTGAAACGTTTGTTCCAATATGGCTTATGATTTCGAATGCTAATTTCTTATAAGGCTCACACCTATCATTATCTGTTTGGAAATTCAGGGAGGAGGCACAGCTAGTGATTTCATGGAGGTTTTTTTTCATTTCACAGTGGTTAAGAATTTCTTTAATTACACTTAATGTATCATCCTTAAGTTCTTGCAAATTTACATCTGTATCTTCATCTTCAAATGTGTATAGAAGACGAAACTCTCTTTCGTCGAAATCGTCAGGTTCACATCCCTGAGTAGCAAATACAATGATTCGTCTAGCTGAGCCATTTGCTTTCAAAACGTCCAACAATGAGACGAATGTTTCAGACTTCACCTCATCTAAACTCGCAAATACACATATAACAGTGGAAACTATAAGTTCAACCTGTTTATGAAATAGCGTCGCTTCACCTCTTAAGTTTAAAATAGTTGCCACTTCGCTGAGATTAGTGTGGGTTTCAGATGGTAGGTACCAACTGATCTCAACTGCACCATTTGAGGTTTCTCTTCCATAACTACCACATGGTAATGCCTTTTCATAAAATGTAAAGCTTGTGTCTGTCAAAAGGGAGTTAATGAATTTGGATTTTGAAAACTTCATTTTCCCAGCCCTAAGAAAACTAATGACGTCAGTCTTTACGAGGGGGGCAGCCATTTCTCGATATTTCATAGAATCGGTTTCCTGCCATGATAGAACAACCGATTGAACCCCTACAGTATCTATCATTGGGGGAGACCCTGGGTAGATTAAAGGGATTGCTAATTTACACATAAAGCTTTTCTGGCAAATCATTTGCTTAAGAGTTAGACCAGAGTCCATAAAACATGCCAACATGACATCTTGGGGATGAGGTCCTGTGGGTCTTTGCCGCTGCTTTTGTCTAGCCCTTCTTGGTGGGTTCAAAGTCCTTTTGCTTTCTTTTAAAATAGCGCATGGTTTATCACGAGCTTCATTGTTTATACTAGAAAGCATTTTAATCTGCATCAGCTTTAAGCCTGTTTTACTCAGATCGTCTGGATCAAAATCGTCCGGAAGCGACATCACGTATGGAAGGTCTATTATGTGGCGATAGTCACTTGTGGATGGACCTTCCAAACTAGATGGAACGTCATCCTTCCTGTTGGCATCCTTTAGTACTGGATTCAATACTTCTGAATACGAGATAGACAAATTATCAAACGTTTGTTGAAGTGATTTAATATACATATAATTAAAAAAACTCACTAATTTTAGATTTTATTTTACACCTGCTAATCGTCATGAACCTCCACGGGCCCGTTGGTGCTTGGTTGAATCTAAATAAAGGTTGACATAATTGAATATATATAACTTTGATTGTTCGTGCACAAACACATGCGCGGATGTGCTGGTCCGATCCTGTTTTAAGAATTTATTAAAGTACATCATTGGTTTACATTACGGAGGTTTACTATCTAGCTATCCTAGGTTTTTACTGCACTAAGGTTTGTTTTATAATTTCTTTTGTCGCTGTTTTCATACAGATTAGGCCCCATAAAAATAATAAGTTGTTTCTCAAGCTTTTATTTGCTTGAGAGGGGGAGTGCGGGCCGCAGGTCATTTTATTTATTTTGCAAAGGAGGGGGCAGCAGCTTTTTGTTTAATTATATTTCGGAACAAGGGGTGGCAGGTTTTTAAAAGAAAATGTTCACCAGGAATTTAAGGGGGCGGATGGTACGCCAATTGCGGGAGGGGGGGGGGGTGCTGGCGGCAGGTGCCTTTTTAGTCTTGAAGGATTATGCACAATTTAAGGGTATTTAAGGTATATGTTGGGTGAAAGTGTGGTTAGGGGAATGGTTTTCCAATACTCTGAATTTTTTTTTCTTTTTTCTTCAATGGTATGATGGGGGCTGCAGGCTTTTCAATTTATTTTGAGAAATAGGGGGCGGCAGGTTTTATTGTTATTATTAGCTGGGTTTTCCAGCTTTATGAGTTACCTCCGGGCACCCTTCATGACTACGGCCATTAAACGAGTGACAAACGCATTTAAAGACTAGATCTTGGTAAAAGCGTCATAAGTTAAGAAAGGAAGGGTTCAATAACAAACTCTTTAATTCAATTTGTTATATTGAACAAGTTATGGTACTTTTAAAAAAACGGGGGATCACGACTAATTAAGGAAAGGAGTTCGGCCCACTTTTGTCACTGAAATATCCATTTTATAGGAATGGTTGCTTAGAACGTATTATAATATTCTGGTGAAGATTGTATTACTCTTTATGTTGGTGAAAGTCTGATTAAGATTAGACTACCATAAAGTGTACTTTGAGGCTGTTTAAAAACACATTGTTGGTAGCGACCAAATAGTCGCAGGGCCCAGGGTACGTAATTACGTAGGATATCGGCATACGTCATAATAGGGCGTCACATGACTTTCATTCTTGAAAAAAACGTAATTAGCCAATCGGGAAGGGGCTTACATAAATTAGCTTATTGCGCATTAATTAGTTAAGATTGAGCATAAATGATTTTTTTTAATACTGCGGTAGTTAAATACTCATAGCCTTTATTTTTACTTTGTTTACTGTTAAGCGATTTTGAGACTACATTAATTGTAGTTAACATCTGCAGGATTAAAAACTCAACGAGGCGCAATGATTGCGCTTCTTCCCTGGTTATTTTACAAATCAAATAAAAAGAGGGGGCGGGGGGTCTCAGGCCCATGCGGGCGGGGCCTAAGAAACAACTTATCAATTTTATATAGGCTAAAGCTTCGATTCACATTGAAATCAAGTTGAACCCTGTCTCGATAGCTGCATATTTGCGAATCTTAAATGCCAAAACTGTATGCCGAAGCTTCACATATTCACGCGAGTTGCTGATAATACCACGCAAACCTACACGATGTATTCTGCAACTTAAAGCATGCATTGCCGTCTACAGACTGAGCACACTAACTAACATAACTGAACACAGCAAATGCGCAAGTAACACATGACGTACGTAAGTGTGTATCCATATCACCATGTAAGCTATTTGTATCTGATGTATGTTCACTCTATGATCCTGAAAGTGAGCTATTTAATCAATACAACTACACATTGAATTTACATTATCAATCTAGATAGTGGTGAATAATGTATGTTACAAAAATATGGAAATATTCAAGGTAAGTTACCTTTTTGGAAGGTTCCTTGTGTTAGCGACCATTTTCCTTGTCGAACATGATCAGCCCGAACATATTTGTTTTCCTGCGACAACGAATGTTCCATTCTCCGAAAAACGGCACTATGACAGTGTTTCTGTGCAGCGGCAATAGGGCAAAGCTCTAATGATTCACTTCTTTATGCGTCATGACTATTCAAGAATTTAATCTAATAAAACCCGTGGGGTCATCTAGACATACGTTCACCTTTACACGTACCCTTTGTCAAACAGTTGTGAACATGCACGTTTTGTATGTGACTTTGGCTTATCAAAGATAACAATCAAGATTGTCTTGTTGATAAAATTAATTAACTTCTTCTGTCACTCAAAAGTCATTAATCATTTTCATGTGCACTGACGGAAAATACACACTTACATGAATGTATGCAACAGTCAGAGTGTCTTTAAGCATATCATTCTAACTGTATTTAGCTTGATAAACTTGTAACTAAGTAAGTCAACAGCACCGCGTTGTACAATGAATACAATTTATTTGTACCTTGACTAATCAAATCACTTCCCACCTTGTTAGAAATATTTAACGAATATGTAAGCATAAACAGTACTGAAGATGACTTGTTTGTAATTCATAATGAATACTACGTTGATTGGTTACATACAACTATAATCAGGGGTTGCTATTGCAAGTAAAACAAGGTCCAACTCAGATGTTTTCGTCAGTGCGTGTGTTATGTACAACATGTTTGCTTCCAATGTTATTTGTTTGATTTCACGAATTCAAATAGTAACTAGTGCAATGTCGAAATGTGTTACTTGTGATTGACAAATTGCTACATTCGTTTTATATACATGTACCACTAATATTGTTTGATTAACATACTTTGTAACTTATTTTGATAAGTATCCTGTCGGCCTGCTTCTATCATATCTAGAGCAAATCTTTCATAGTTAATTTGTCTATAAGGGTGTTCTTTGTTCCTCGAACATCTCGTTTAGCTTCATTAGCCAATTGAATTGCCACACATTCAAGAGTTGCCTTTATTTCATCCCAGCGGCGGTCAATGGCTTGAGAAGTGTCATTCTCCAAAAAGGGTGTTAACGAATTAGTAAAAGCAGCTTCAGCATGCCGTTTCACTAACCCGTCAATTGTGCCCATGAATCTGTCCGATGTTTGTTCCAACTGATTGACATTGGTAAATTCCCGCATCTGTTGGATTAAAGTGGATACTATTCCCGACACCACATGCTTTAGGGAAGATTTTATTGATGAAAGTTTGGATTCGAATAATCTATATTCTTTGACTTCTAAAGTGTTTCGAAAATTTAGTACAAAATTATCAGAAACAATACCGTTCCATAAGTCCGATAGTCTCGTAAAAAGGTCAGAAAATGGTAGGCTTCCGATATTGAAACCCGATGAGGTACGAAATATTTCATTTTTTAATTTCAAAACTTTTGAACTATAACTTGTATTCACAGGAGCCATTGGTGGGTCCCCGCGCCAAAGATCTGGGAAGTGATAGACATGGTTGTCCCAATCATGCTGAATCACATCATCTACCGTGGAAATGCCAGGATGGTTTTCCATCTTAGCAGCTTCCTGGGCTGCTAAGTCTAAGCTTTCTCTCAGTTTCTGTGTCGCAATTTTGGTTTTCTCTGAAGCTCCAATGTCGGATACATTGTGGTGAACAAATATACATCTGCGGCCTTGGTGGATTCTTGATGAGACTAATTTCATTCTTAGGAACGCATGAACGGCAATCTGCATGGCATCACCAATGCTGTGATAATTTTCTCCCTTAATGTTGATTAAGGTCAAGTCACTCAAACCGATGACAAGTGTTGCCAACTGATTGTTATGCTTGTTGTCTTGAGAAGACTCGCGGAATAAACCCTCGGCATCTATCACAAGCATGTGGTGGTATTCAAGTCCTAAATGTTCAATTGTCTTTCTGTCAAGCTTAATCAGATTGGCGTGAACTCCTTTTGTGCATTTGCCTACACTAACTCGGAACTGTAATCCAAACAATGCATTCAGTAGGGTAGATTTGCCTGAGCTTTGCATACCCATCGCCGATAAGACATAGACTTTCGAGTCTCGCACGAGGTCTGTTAACGCAAGAAATACATATTTTAGCCAGTCAAGATTGACAGCCGACGAGTCACCTTCCATTATTTCCATAGGATACCCATTCAGGAACATTTGTGCCATGATACGCGGAAAATGAGATATGCAGTTGGATGTTTTTATATCTGTGTCTAAGGAACCTGACAAATACATTGATGCCACTTCACGTATAAAATGTTCTGCTCCTATTGAATATTGGAGGTTAATTTCGGCTTCAGTAAGGTCTGATTTCAGTTTCTGCTCGATGACAGTGTCTCGAAGCGCACGTGCTTCTGCCAATTTGCTTAAAGCTTGATTGTACTTCTCTAATCGATTTGCATAGGATTGTATTGAGTTGTTTTCCAACGCAATACCAACATCATAGAGAAAGTTCAGCATCAGCTGTTGGCAGAAGTTGCAGAATTCCTGATCTTCGTTGCCCTGGTGGGCAATGGAAATCAATTTTATCTCTTCAAGAAATAGTTTGACCCATTTTTCAGACAGATGAATAGGTACTTTGTCAGAGGTCTGGCGTTCATTTCCCTTCTGAACTGTAGTAGTCTGCTTCCCATTTCCTCTGTGCCTAAAACACTCAATATGAAGATTTTGTAGTGAATACAAGAATGTAGGTATGTTATCCGAGCAATGGTTTTTGTCTCGTCGATCAATTGTCAATTCTTGAAGCGGCGCTTCATTTTCAATATATGAAATATCATGTCTCACTTCGGCCGAACGGAAATGTAATTTCCTTTGAATAGCATCTACCAGTGTTGAACAAAGTTCATCATGGTTTGCATCCGCACTTAAGATTATTTCTTGTTCTGCTTCGAAATGGCAAGTATCCTCTGGCAAATCTTGTGCGATAATAATAACTCTTCTCTCTGTAAAGGAGCGTTTAAACATTTGACGAATGTTTCCTCCTTCCTCTGACTCTAAATCTAAGTAATTTGAAAATATTACAATCATATCAGACACCTTGTCTAAAAAGGAACTTTGCACTTGGAAACAAGCGGCATCTCCTCTTAGATTTAGAAAACCGATCAAGCCGCTAAGTTCATCGCTAGTATCCTCGGTTGGTTGGTACCAAGCCAACTCCACTGTTCCATTTGATAGTTTTCTCTTGCAGCTTCCTCTTGCACATTCTCTTGTATAAAATGTATTGTGCCCAGTTTGTAACAGATGATTCAAAACGAATGACTTAGATGGATCTGTCTTACTTGATGTGTACCTTACAAACGATATAAATCGGGATGGAGCTTGTAGAGCGTTTGCTTGTTTTATTCCCTCTCCTGTCTCGTACCATTGAAGCGTAATTTGATCCAGCGTACAGCAGGTTAGATGGTGATTGCCTCTACTCCCTTCTAGGGTTGGTACGATGAAGGGAACTGCTAGTTTACACATAAACATTTGATAGCATATAACTCTTTGTAATGAAAACCTGCTATTTAGGAATGCCAGCAATTGTACATCAAGTGGGTGGGGCAATATGTCATGGTGAGCTGCAGATTTGTCAGATGATCGTTCTCGTCTGGCCCTCGGTGTCAAGCCCAATACATCCTTGTAGCGTTTACATGGTTCATCTCTTGCCCCAGAGGATAATCTCTCTAATTTCTTTAGGAAAAGGATTGGTAAATCGTCTTGACTCATATTTTCACCATGTTCCAACTCCCTTAGTGATCTAACATGGGGTATATCGAAGTACGCTTTCTTCATACAACTAACTTGAATAGGGGTAGCTCCTTCATTTGTAGAATATTGTCCAATGACCTTACAAGCTACAAAGGGATATTAACAGATATGAGTATGACTTCACTTGTTTTTCTAAAAATAAACTAGTTGTTATGAGTATAGTTAATAGTATTTTCAATATGCCTAAATAACCGTGTTTATCTAACGTTAATTCAAATAGGATCTATCAAATATTATAGTATTTCGCTAAATCCTAATATCAAGTTAAATTATACAAGTATGACTCTAAAACACTTTATTTGTAAGATAACACACTGCTTTAGAATGTAATATTAATCAACGAAATGCGTCCGACATGGTGCTCACGTGACACATTAAAACGTAACAAGGACATCAAACGAAATATATGTGGTTTACGATTGTGTAGCTGGCAACAGTAAATCTTGCGTAGATAATTTTATATAACGCTATTAAATAGATATTATAATATATGAAATTATGTACCTTTATCAATGTTCTGGATAATGGCTGAATGGAGTCTTTGAAATCGCCCATGCTCTAACGGAAAGGTTCTTAATACATCAACTTTGTTCTTCATTCTCAGAATTCTCGTTAATCGATGATATAAGTAAACATTGCCCGTAATACGTCTGCAGGAATCAGTTTCTTCGCTGGTCAGATCTCCATCGATGTTTAATTTTGTCATGACCAGCTCAAGCCATTGTCGTTCGCCTTCATTATCGCTCTTTGCTATCGGCAAACTAGCCATCACCTGTTCGTCCAATACTTATTTATAAGCCTAGTCTCTTTCACATTTAATGAACAACACTGACTATCTATTAAACTCCCTTGTTCATTTGAAGATCAAACAATAAACATTTTCCCTCTAGACCAAGACTGATTCACGGACGCACCTGCCATGTCCTCTTCACCTGTTATTCTTACAACACGAAAATGCGTAATGGCTGCCTGTCTATCAGTAGAAGATGATCACATCATAGCAGTGACTATGAGAGGGATTATGAAATGAATCAAGAAGTGCACATTCACAACAATGCTGTCCACCTTATAAATGTTATTTCTGAGACCAAGCGGTGAACAAAAGGTGCGTATAGGCGTACATGTAATTCGATTTAGCATACCCCTAAACAGTAAAAGAATGTATGTGTCTGGTTGTGGCTAACGTATGTAATTACGCATGCGTTCTTGCTATTTAGGAAGTGAGGGGTGTGTACGTCATGCGAATAGTGAGACAAAATGGAGGGATATCAGTCTATATCAGACTATAATTCATTAAAACATGGTTTGAGGCTTAATATATAGAGAGCGCAGCTTGTACGCCACTAGGGTTCGTTTATAATAATTTGACGCGTGAAATGTTCAGCTAGATAGTAATTGTCCAATTTCGTAAACAAATTCGGTTTCAATAGCAAAAACATTCCACTCATATAGATATTCATACAAAAGCGATAACTTGACCACTCAAAAACGTCCTAGAGTTTAACTGTAGTTAAAGTGTCTGTTGAATCCTTCTACAGCAAGAAAACACTCACATATATTTTATTCATCGCCTTTTCCAGGTTCACTAAAGAGGACATGAATACCTTGTGTAAGCTGCCATATAGATACATGCACGGTTCTGTCAATAACGGATTTTTCGAAAACTATTCCCGGCAATAATTTGAAATGCAGAAACGGTTTCTCGAATCTCTGCGTAAAGAAGGTATAAGCGAGAAGGGATTATCACAATTAGCAACTTATGGGTTCTTGAAGTTTGCTGATGTAGAAAATATCCGGCTAGAATACTTAGAACGTATAATTGGACGCTTTGGAATTTCTATACCAGACTGCTGTATGTTTTTAAAATTTGTGGAACAAACGAAGCTTCCCATGAACGAAGATCACAAGAGACTATTGAACATCCAAACCATCGATGAATTACATAATTTGTTTGGTAAGATAGAAGGTCTAGCTTTGGAGTTATACACGGAAGACTTGATTTCTGACGACGACATGGATCAACTTATTGAGTCGAATAACAAGAGCGAAGCCTCCGAATTAGATACATTTCTCTCAATACTGAAGTCAAAATCTGACTACTGTTTCGATATATTCTTAGATCTTCTACGTAAGACCAACGATTATGATGGCATAATTAGTAAGTTAAGCGTTGGTGAAAACATTGATAACGGATGAAGTTGATATGGTATATGTGAATATGATAAGAACCGCTGTGCGGAAAACACTGAGTATATCGACCATTTTAGATCATCATTCGATATTGATGGACAGAAGACTTAAATTTGATAAGTGCTGTAATACCTTGGTCAGTAGGAAATATAGATGTAAGTCTACAGCAGATGGTCGACTTATTATAGAGTACTCTTTTAAAATCACTTCGTGCATTCACTTTAGGTACAAAACAGTTGTGACAAATATGAGGAAGCTACACTACACCTCTCATTGGTGTTACATTTATACGTTTATTCTATGACTGTATAAAATCATATATCGTGCGTCACAAGATGTAATAAACCATGCGAATATTCGATAATGAATTCTTACTCAATTGTATACGGTAATATATGAGCAATACATTAATCAATAGTAAACATTGAAAATGATAGTTCCGGCTGCCTCAGTTCTGTCATAAGAAGGTGATCAATTTCCTTGTAAGTGTCATGATCTAATATTTTGGATAACTGGTAAGATCGATACGCCTGTCTATTGCTAATACGTTCACGTTGATCGTGTGTAATGTGCCCAGACGTTTCTAAATGCTTTAACAAACCGTTTATATCAGAAATCCTAGTCATGATCTGCTTGAACCATATCTTATATTGTCCCTGGAAAATATTAGCACATTTTAACATGTAACATGGCAAGTCTATACACTTACAATGCGTATATTAATTGGCTCTTTTCAATCAGAATATATATTTCATATTTTACAAAAACATACTTGGTTTACGTCTGAAGTGGGCGCATTCTCTGTAATAGGTACGCTTAATAGCGATTGTCCACTACTATTTTCAGTATATTCTATCATGCAGAAAAAGAGATCACTGTTAGCCTAAGGGATGTAATGCATGCATACGGCTGGAATCAGTTGCAAAAATTTGCCGACAACCTTACCGCGCTCAGTATACTTTGAGGATGCAAGGCATTCCATGTCCATAGTTTTCTAAAAATAATGTCTGAACATCAATGAGTAATTTCAGTATTGACTAACGCATGAGGAAATAAAGCTCAATTACCTTTTCAGGACAGTAGCATTTGCCCTGCCAGATAGAAACGCAGATAATGAATGCCGAGCTCGACGCTATTACGGACATGATAATAATGATGACGAAAAACACCGTTCCTCCCGTTATAGAAGGTGCAACCGTTTCGAAATTGGACATTTCTCCTATGTTTTTAAAAGTTTGTATATATTCAATCGCAAATGGCAAATGTTCAAATTTTTAACGGTCATTGTGTTTAATCCCTACCGGATATGTCATATGAAGATGTAGAAGGTACATGTAGCAGCGTTTTTGATGAGCAATCTGAAAAGAAACTCCTACATCACCAATTTCATATTTTTCATTTTAAGCCAGATATATATACTGGTTCAAAGGACACCCACTATATGGGTGATGAAATAAGACGATGGTTGAATTAAATTTCGTGATATTGAATTGAATTATAATTAAACAAGATAATATAAGTGCAATCACTTTTTAACTTGACTTTAATGCTCTCCTCCCCGACGAATAATCTCTTATCAGTAAGCGAAAAAATGAATATATTTTCATCAAACTCTGCTGATATAAACGGAATAACAATGCATCCGGACTGGTATTGAACCTTTAATCCATACACTGAACGCAACGCAGTGTTATTGCAAAACCCACTATAAACAGTTGTGATGTTTGGAGCTATACTGTTGTAACTGTGCGCTGCTAGTTTGACGGTTAATTTACATTCACTGCCATCCAAGTCAATATCTATGGTATTAACACAAATAGTAGACGTACTATCAGCACAGAACTCCATTACTTGAATACCATCTGAAACTGAGGAAATACAAACACGTGATGAACATATTTTTGATCACCCGTCTTGGAAATTTCTTACGGCATTTAGCCATAGTACACCTGTTGGTATTCTTACCAATCAAAACCTCAGCACTAAACACCGAATTATTGGGAAACTACTAAATTAGGTTATGTAGGATTACTTGTCAATGTTTTCAAGATATTTGCAAACCTTCAGATTGGAAACAAATGATGTGATCGAATAATTGGATCAGTATCAACATTGGCACTGTCACTCCATTCATCTTCGTAAACCGAGCTCGATTATCTGTGCCTGAAAATGTACACATATTATTCGGCAGAATTTATCACAACTATCATCAAAACTAATACATTACTCACAGTCATCTTGTAAAGATTGCCCCATAACAATTATGTTATTCTGTATAATCATTTTAGGCACATAGAAATTACTTGTATTAATCGTGTGGCTTATTTGGGGACTTTAGGACGTCTACAGACGAACGTCGATAACAGTTCCCTGTAAGAGCTTTACATTCCCCCTAGCTGTTCTAATAATGAAGTTTTTAAAATTAACATCATTATTTCATGTTATAAATGTGCTGCAAATCCATGCTTCACTGGGTAAGTACTCACTGATTTTTTTAACCCAATCAAATACTTCGATAGTCTATAGGTAAATCAACGGCTTTCGTGTATTGCATGGTGTACCAGCGACTGACCTTAAACATGCCCTAACGCCTGAGGTGATGTATGTCATGGAGGGGACCGCTATAGAAGTCATTTGGTATCTACAGACATCTGGTGAACATCACGTGCTAGATGTTTTCAAACAGGCCGAACGTGTTGTATCATGTGTGCATGGCGCTCCTCGGAAATTGATTGGTGAATACATAACTGCGGGAGATTGTACCGGCACCTTTGGATTTTTTTTGAGCAATGTTACAGTTGCGCACGGAGGAATATATTACTTACATCAATATGATAAACTGGTTCCAAGTACTCTCGTCGTGTTCGGTGAGTTAGAAAGCATGCTTGAATGACTAGTTGTTTGGAAGAATATTGGTTATTCATAACGTATGATACCGACTGCGAAATTATCTTTACAGCCAAGCCTAGTGTTCCCCTTCTGATAGTCAATCAGACGCACGCTACGTGCCACTCGGCCTCCCTTTCTGAACCGGAATCGATGAGACCCAATATGATGTATTCATGGTACCCCTGTCACATGGACCGCCGAAGCAGTGATGTAGACGACACGAAGGTAGAAGACAATACGGCATCGCTAAGGATGCAGAGTAGATCAACAGACGGACAGGGGTTCTACTGCGTAGCAAAGGAAATTGGTTCAAACTTCCAATCGCCACCAAGTGAATGTACTGATCCATCAGACAAAGGTGGACATACTATTACCACAATTATATCACAATAACTCGTAATACATGGACATGCCGCGATTATTCATACAATAGATCGAGTTCATATTGTGAGTCGATCTTAACTAATTTTTGCAGAAGAAAAAGGACAATATGTTGATAATCTGACCAAAATGACGCCGTATGTCACGAAATCAGAATTCGTTACTGTCCGATATTCTACCGCCTCAAATAATGGTAACGAGAATGCTGCACTTACCTTAAACAATAAATATTTTTTAGAGGGTGAAGGAATAGCAGGATTATAATATGATCATTGAATGCCTATCATGATGATTGTCACGTTTACAGATGTTGCACAATCTAAACAGGCAGACGACGCCATTTCTACAGAGATGAGTCTAGCGATAGCTTTACCGTCAATCGTGGCAGTGATGCTTGTGGTTGCAATGACCGCCATCGTGATGGGGCTCCTGAAAATTATTAGAAATAAGTGAGTCAATACAACCCTGTATCATTTAATACGGTACAACATAAAGTTGAGGGTCGTGACTTGCCTCGGGGCACTGTGCATAATGCGGACAATCGCACGAATTCTAGGTGGTTGATGTGGTTTATATATCATCCAACTAAGGCAGAATTGGCACAAGTAACTGATTTGATCTTATTTTAGTCATAAAAGAGTCTTTCATATTTTTTTTCAGCGCGAGTCTACAAGTCACACTCGAGTCGCAATTACCTGCGGCAGAGGAAGTCGATGTTGACAACCAACAACCATCCCACTCGCGACTGAATGCAATTCCACTACCCAACCCACCCCGACTGTCCGCCATCAGTGATCAAAGCTATGACAGCAACTACCAGAACGTGTATGATGAAATCAAGGAGCGATCGGTGCCTGGATTCCCAACCTACAGGACCTGTAAATACCCGACAGACTCTAATGAACGAGACTCAGGCGATGGGAATTCCGAGGAAGGACTTGAAATGGACACCATGGACCAGGAAACTGATAGTTCCGGTTAATGCGGATCTCATATCACGGTTATGAAGTAAAAGTCTGCATGAAAGTAACAGACACATTCAAGGTTTTTTTCTGACGGTTTTAGTGGCAAGTTAACCACGGGAATACTGTAACAATTGAACACCAACGAACGCGGCTGTCATAGGGTTCCAGTTTCGAATAATGAATGATGTCTAGCCTAAACATGTATTATAAATACTATTAAACAGTTGATATATATGAATACATGCATGTAACTTTAATAGAAAGATTTAAATATGAATATTGATACTCTTCGACTGCATGACAATGACATTTGAGGTCAATTACTCACCAGTGATGTTTACAATCATTTAAAATCACCTTGTTTTATTATGTGTAGGAAGTGTTCGCATCTTTAAAATAAGACCCCTCGTAGAATACTTTATAGAACCTTAATACATAATTTATGTGAAATCAGGAAGATGTCACGGCTAATATGTATGCACATGCATTCATATTGATATGTTTGTCTTCAAACAGCTTCCTACTCGGTTATATATATTAGCATATTCAATGTACATCCTACAATAATTACTCTTACCTTAAGTTTCCTCGGACTAAGTCACGATTATCATCAGTTTATAGCAATAATAACTAAAATGGCTCTCACATCGTTTCTTTCTGTTTACTAAATATGAACTGATAATGAATGATATCACTGAGACAGACATATGTGCTCATATCTGCTATTTTGGAAAGGTGAAGGTCGCGAAGCAGTAAACTTGGGTATACAAAATATATCCATGAAATGTTGCAGCATGTGAGAATGAATCTAAATAAACTTCATAAAACGTCGACCTGCCTTGAATGAATGAAAGAGTCTGTTAACTTTAAAAACCATATTCGGCCTATGAAATGCTGATAATCTGATCAAAGTTAGGCGTTTACTCTGTAACTGAATACAGAAAATCGCGTATGAGAGGCTTGTTGAAGATGTCAGCCAACATGTCCTTGGATCTGTGGTACTAGAGATTCAAGACTCCGGTCTCGACTGCTTCAAACACAGGGTGATACTTGATCTGAATGTACTCCATACGGTTTTGAAAGACGGGATTCTATGCTGTTGTGATGGCCCCTTGGTTATCTTCCATCATGACGCTGGGTTGGGAGATGTCGGTCCCGTACTCGCTGAGGGGATGACAAAGCCATGTCATTTCCTGTGTCGCCGGGCTAAGGGTGATGTATTTGGCCACTACTGTCGCTAGAGCTACCAAGGTCTGCTTGTGGCTTGCCCAGGTGATGGCGGCATTAGCCAGCATGAATATGTTGCGGAAGGTAGACTTTCTGTCATTCCTGTCACCGGCCCAATCGACATCCAAGTAGCATTTGAGCATATCAGGCTACTGCGTTGACCAAATATGAAATAACTGGTCTGGTCGCACCCAGTGCTTACAAGAGTCTTCCTAGACTTCCTTGAGGAGTTGTGTGCTCGTGTCCAAGGCGTTGTCACCGGGTTCACCTCGGTCATACCAAACTTCTTTAGCATGTCCTTGATGTACTGCCTGGCGGGCGGATGCTTGGTACGGCTGCAGGTCGGGCGGAGTTAAACGAGAATTCAGCCTCGTTTAAGATGATGTCTTTCCTGTTGATTACATGTCTGCCTGATTTATCCATCAAGTGGTAGCCACGGGATCCGCAACTGTAACCAACGAAAAGCGTTGGATGTCTCTGCTGGTGCCTTAGCATGGTGGGCCTTCTGCTGGGTGGAATTTCCTGTTCATGCACTTGGGCTATTACGTCCGTTTTTTGTTACAGTTGTAACACCTTACTGAGGCAAAAGTTTTCGGCTTTTGCGGTCCTTTCCAGGAATATGCTCCCACTAGGGCCTGATCCTCCGACGATCCCCAGTCGGTTCCCCGAAGAGTCCCTTTGTCCAAAATGTTGTTGTGCCGGTTGGTCCAGGTGATCACGTCGATCTGAGCTTCTAGCCTGTCAACCACCAATCAACTAATCTCGACATAAACAAAGACACATAAACATGCAAACAATAATCTCTAAACATTGATGATAAACTTCAACAGTATATTGTCCCGTTTCTAAAATATGGGAGACGCCACTGACCCAAATAATTACCATGGAATTGCTTTACTGAGTAATATGAGTAATCTTTATACCTAGGTGCTCAACAACCGCCTTACCTCCTGGGCATAACGCAAAGAGATGTACTTGGCTGGGCAAGCCAGCTTTCGAGCTGGTCACTTGACCATTGATAACATCTCTATCCTCAATCTCTCCACCAAGTACTACAAGTACACCAACCAGAAGCTCTTCAAGCTATCATTTGATTGGGTAGATAGTGGGGCATTGTGGTAGAAATTAGTGAAGGTGGGGGTCAGTGGAAGGATATGGTTAATAGCGTTATGGCCATTTATGAATATATTAAAGATAGTGTGAAGGGCAGTGGGGGCAGTCTCTGAGGCAAACTGTATCTTGTGCAGGGTGCATCAAGGAAAGTCTCTCTCCCCAATCCTATTTATCCTTTCCATAAGCGATATGGAGGAATACATCAGGGAGAACGCCAGGGTGCATGACACTAGAGTGTGGTCTTCGATCTCCTCCTCTTATATGCGGACGATTCCACAATAATAGCCCATTATGTCAATGACATGAATGCATGTTTTATCACCCTTGAGAAATATTGCGACCTCTGGAACCCAACGTTAAACATTGCAAAACAAAAATGATTATTACAAGTTGGAAGCAATATATTCCCAAACCCACCTTTTATTATAAGGGAGACCCCATAGAAAACGATAACTCTATCTGATACCTTGGCTTCGTAATCAATGGTGATCGGGGATTTGATGAAAAAATAAGTTTGGTTAAGACAAAGGGGGAAATGCCTAGAACTAATGAAATCCTAGGTATATCGGTATAGTTTTAAGCCAGGCAAATTATTTGACCTCTTTGAAATATATATCATTTGTACTTGGTTATGCCTGTGATAACTGGGGACATGAGATTGAAAAACTCCACTTAAGATTTATTAAGAGTGTACTTAAGCTCACAAACACCAACCCTAACTGTCTAGCTCATGTTCTTGCCAACCATGTCCTATTATTATACATAAGATACTCAAGGATAATTAAGTTACAGGCTAAATTAAGTAACCTCGAGAGATCTAGATGTAAAAAATGCAGCATCACACCCAAAGTCGTTTTACTTGGAATACTAGACAAGGCTCTAAGCTGAGGCTAGGAAAGCAATATTCCTCGATGTGAACAACTCCCCAACATGTTTGTTCCAGTATTCCACCGACAGTTTCCAGACTGGAAAACCAACGGGCTATATAATGACTGATATCTCAAATTAGGCCAGATACACCATCTCTCGATTCATCACACACAACAACAACCTCTCTGTCAAAATGGGGTCGTGAAAACGTCCAAAAAACCCTCGTGAAGAGAGGGTTGGTTTAGCATGTAACACTTTAAGATTACTGAGAGAATAAATGATAAACGAAATAGTAAATAAAACGAAGTCACGTGTTTGGGTAACTAAACAAATTGTTTAGTTGAACACCTTCTGAAAGAAGGCTACCACTCTGGAATCTGACGGCGTGAGCGAAGGGATATAGGTCTCAATGGCACTCCCCCTGAATGCGCTGCTGCCCCTCCTGAGGCTATGAAGTGTGTAGTTGTGATGACTCAAGTTAGTAGCCTTGAGAGCTTGAAGCAAGAGTGCTCGGAGCATGCTCTGAGACACAGGCGTAGGAATGTCCAAGTGTGTCATATGCAGAATCGACGAACTTGGAACTAACACCCCTATCTACCAAGAGCAACGCGTATGCAAACCAGTTCGCCACTGGATCCACTAACTGACCCGACAGCCGCGGCAGTGCTACAAATGTGCCCTTTCCTAACTCCTGCAAAGTCTTTGTCCATTCAAGCAACATGATCATCCCCTGGTCGGTGAACTTGATATCTCGGAAGCTTGAATGGCGCATGCAATCGAATTATTTAAGGGTCCTGGGCGCGAGGTTGGAAACCCTTAGGAAACCGTAAAAGTCCAAGAGCAATGCCACTTTAAGAACTCTAAACTTCTCCTACCTGTCCCAGAACTTCAGGAAGGGGAGGAATTGGTGGAGAGGGAGACAAGGACGACTCGGCGTGTGCCTGATGTTGCTTCGTATTGCCTATACTGTGAGTGAGCACTGATAATAGTTGAAGATGGAGAGGTCTTTACACCAGAGTTTGAAGAGCACCTTCAGGGACGCGATGTAGTTCAGCACTGTCCGGGGCTAATCTGGCTTGGAGAAGCCATTCTGTGAACATGGAGATGTTGTCCAATGTTAGACTCTTTGGGTTGACTCTCAGCATGAGGCTGAAGACCATGTAGATTCACCAGTGAGAGAAGATATTCTTCACGGTGCTGGGGCGAAACGCCGTCCTCCGTCGTGAATCCGCTCTTTCCCGCAAATACTCCACTGTACCTGTAAGAATGGTAAACTGGTTGCACAGAAGTATTTCGCTGACATGTATGGGATTATCTCCCAGTTCCGCCACTCTCCTCCTGAACGCTTGGTTGTGGCCAGTTTTGTTAGCAGCTCTGCTCAAGGTATCTGCATCTATTAGCTGGCTCCCCGGCGTGTGCCGGATTGTGAGGTTGATATCATTCAATGCGGTAAAATACCACACCTCTCTGAATACGGCCCTCATGATTGGTTGTCTGGTTCGCCCCGAATCAGCAGTCATGGCAACATTTGTATTATCGGTGTAAATGAAGTTTCTGTGGTGCCATGTGCACGCGTACAGCCTGATTGCCAGCGACATGTCAAAACCTTCTAGCACGGAGATACAGTAATTGTGCTGGGTGATGTTGTGAGGAAATCTGTAGGCATAGTATCCCTGGGGAGCCACCCCTCCTCCCCCGGTTAAGCATGCATCAACCTCTGCCTTGTAGTCCGCCTTATCGTTCACAATGAGAGACACCCAGTCAAAAGTGGGTAGAAATACCCTGAACCAAGCGAGGTCATCTCTGGCCTCTGCATCCATAGTTACATAACCTTTTTCAGGAGCTGACCTCATGAGGTAAAAAGGCCGACAGGTGAATCTTCTAACCGGTAGTGCGCAGACCCCGATGTGCTGGATTTTTCCCAGCACACTTTGCAGCTCATGTTTAGTGACCCTAGCTGCCTCTTCAAACCAAGTACATGTGTCCAGGACTTGGTCGAGTCTTTCACGTGTTACTCTCATACTCATCTTGAGTCAATCGAAGATAATGGTGATCCACACCAGTTTAGTGGTGGGACTGGCGCATTTGTCCATGGCAGCCTCTACACCTCCAGTCCAGCATGAGTTTCAACATGCCCTTGTGTATCTCCTTGGCTTGTTCTTTGTTGAGACCGACTGCCAAACACATGTCATCCAGGTACGTGTGAAGGATGACATGGAAAATGGCGTAATACAAGTCACTTAGTGCCTCTGTCACTAATTGACATGCGTCTCCCCCCCTTTTCGAACCGAAGGGGACTGCAGTGTGAAATAGCCACTTATCCTCCCAGAGGATACCCAGGAGTGGCCAGTCCGCTGGACATACTCATATCTGAGGTTAAGCTGCTCTGAGGTCTATTTTTAAGAGCAAGCATCCCTTGCCGTGCCTCACTATATCCGCTATGGGTGATACATGATTTGGCAACGCCACCTGGAAATAATTACCATCTATCCAGTAATCTGTAATTCCATTGTTGAGGCTATGTCCCCTACCCTCGGGGTCATGAGACAAGTTGCCGATGGATCTACGATCAACACAATCCTTCTTTTCCCCTGAAATAAAGGGGTTACTGCAAGCGAACTGGAAAGGACAGGTGCTGAATCGCCCGGCCAATGAGCCATTGTTGAGGCCCTTCTTGAGATACTTCTCAATGTGGTCGGGATATTCGAGAGCAGATTTGTGGTTAATTGGTTCCATGTCAGGCCAATAAGCCACACTGTACCCTAACAGAGCGCCGTATTCAAGAAAATTGATGACATACTCTCTGTAATATTTCTTGAATAATTTTCGCCAACAGGCGATATTGAAACCACTTGGTATGGGAATTCTCTCCCCCGGTAAATGGGACACCTATGATCAATTACCCTGGAGTAAATTTTTGCTTACTTGGGATACTCTGAACTGAAGCATTCCGATAAACCGGTTCTATCAACCCATATTGCATCTAAGTCGGCCTGCCTATCTCAGGCTGTTTGGCCGGCGGAAACAAGCCTTTTCAGGGTTGTTTAATCCGCCTGGGAGCTGGAGCTATGACTTCCGCTATCATCTAAAGAAATAGGAATATGATCTATAGATTTTAACCAAGGATTGTGAAGGCGGCCCTCAATTACATTGTTTATCGGGTCGGTACGACCATTACCATGTTCAGTAACCTTGAACCACATACCTTTGAACCAGTTGTCACCCTCTATAAGATTACCGTTGTCTTGTTCCTCCAGCATAGCCGGTGAACATGCAATATAATCAAAGTTTGTTCGCTTCGTGTTATTTACATCGCCATCTTGAATTTCGGCGGAAGTGACATGGTTCAGGTGTCATGGCGGACATGTGCTACCTCTTGCAGAGCGGCTGCGTAGCTTTCACGGGCAATAGCCCAGCCATAATGAGAAGGGTCATCCATAATATTTTTGAGTAAAGTAATATATTGAAGACATGTAGTAAGATTTTTAGGCTCCTTTTCGACCGCCCTCAAGTAACCAGCACAGAATTCAGTGGAGGACAAATTGTCCCATTTAGGTGCTTTCTTACCAAACCGGCGCACATAAAAATGTGGCCAGTCCACCTGATTCACAATGTTACACTCAACTGCTGACTGCGCCTTACCTGACTCTAGCGGTGCATGTCTTGTAAGGAAGGCCCCAGTCTCAAAGTTGACGGATTTTTCTATCTTGGCCACTGAGAACTACAGAATTTCTGATTCCTCACACACGAACCGACCCTTTTTCTTTTTCCTGCCCTTTGCCCTCAGCTTCGGCGTGGACGCTTCATCAGTACCGGACACTTCTTCTGGGCTAGTTAGAAAGGGTCTGGATTGAGTGCTCCGTTTCTTGCTTCTGGTGCTCCTGTGAAGTTTTTATTTCTTCCACTTGCTTGGCCATCTCCGTCAGTATCTCGGCCATCCCCGCGGATTGCTCCTCGGACATGCCGGTATTATTACCTTGCGCTGGCTGCACTTTATTGCATTGTGACTTGCGCTGCTTCTTGTTGGCCATCTTGTAATTGTCTTGATTGATATCAAAACGAGCCGGTACGCCTGGATATTTGTGTTTATCCGCGAACCTCTTAGCTGCCAACTTCAACGCTGTTTCACTAGCCTTGTTGATTAAAAAAATTGCAATACCCGGGTTTCCCGTAAATGTTGGGCATTTCTTGCCAACCAAAAACACATCCTCTTGGATCACAAATCAATCAACAAGTGCCTATTCACGCCTGGCCGCACACCAAAGGGATGCCCGCTGGTGTCAGTGGAGGGTTACCGGTCACTGGGCACGCGCAATGAAACCCCATTATACATATACAATGTGTGCTACACATTGCGTAGCCACTACTTCCCAAATTGTCAAATCAAGATTTGTTCGATTTGCCAAACATCAGAATGAAGCCGGACAGCTCTGATCTTTCTCTTGACCTTCAGTCATAGCTTTCGGTGCATGCGGGACCTTATGTGTAATCTAAATATATAATTACACAATTTGAATAAAACGGAGTATGTTAGTGTGTTGCTAGTAGCTGGGTAAAAAAGTTCACTGTTGACCGTGAGCCGAGACTTTGTTCCATCGATACAATTACATAAAAGGTAAGAGACAGAAGGGCCGAGGGAATCACTTCTCGATATGACAACACCCTGCAGATGGATGTCACACTCGATGATGGTAAATGAATGTTTGAGCAGACAAGAAACGGCAACGTGTACAAGGACACTTTATGTGGCAAGGGTCACATATACCTGCCTCACCTTTCAACTTTAAGTATGAAATATCAACAATTGACTTTTGTGTTAAGGGTTTCTCCATCAAAATCGTATATATTATCTACCAATATCCAACGAGCCTCTAATTGAATTACCGGGCATTACATACACCACATTTGATTTGGCACATAAAAGGTGTGTCAAAGTGATTTAAGCACTGAAAGTTAAACACCAGAACTAAAGTTGGTTATGAAGGATCTGTTTACAAATCACATCTATACATAGTTAACTATTTGAGCGACAAATATTAGTCTCTTACATTAACATGTTATTATATTTCTGACACTCCTACTAGAGATGTTTATACTTTATCGGTATACTTTATTAACTATTGTTTATTGTTCAGTCTTGTCCCATGATGGCAATCAGCTTGCAGAACTTCTCCTGAGTCATTGCCTTGGTAAAGAAGACAGCAGCCAATTCTCGATGCACTTTGGCGAAATATTGCCTTCAACCAATTTTAATCAGATTTGGACAAGGTGTGTAGATCATTGTGATCTACAACCTTAAGCAGCCAAAACTTTCATGAAATTAAAAGGTTAAAAGATATTGATATCAATGACCCGTGTCAATGACCCGTGGGTGGATTTTGGTCTACATAAAAATTTGAATTATGATGTATGTCACCCATTATGACGTTCTATTTATGACGTTACATGCCTACTGTGACGTAGGCGATGTCATAATGGGTGACATAAGTATATGTCCCCCCTACTTCTCGCGGTATACAGGTATATGTCCCCCTCTCTCTTGTGGTATACAGGTATATGTCCCCCTCTCTCTTGTGGTATACATGTATGTGTCCCCCTCTCTCTTGCTGTATACCGGTATATGTCCCCCTCTCTCTTGTTGTATACATGTATGTGTCCCCCTCTCTCTTGCGGTATACAGGTATATGTCCCCCTCCCTCTCTCGCGGTATACAGGTATATGTCCCCCTCCCTCTCTCTCGCGGTATACAGGTATATGTCTCCCTCCCTCCATCTTGCAGTATCCAGGTATATGTCCCCCTCCCTCTTTCTTGCTGTATACAGGTATTTTCCCCCTCCCTCTCTCTCGCGGTATACATGTATATGTCCCCCTCTCTCTTGCGGTATACATGTATATGTGTTGAACAATAAAATATATCATTGATTTTTGTGTATTGTTCAACATGTATGCATATTTGTTTATGTCGTGTTTAGCTGTCCGTTGTTTGTCATGGTGTGGTTGCCACACCAAAATGCAAGTGACGCCACTCGCTGTCACACCTGAGTGACCCGTACCGGTCATCTGTTACTGCCGGCGGATTAACATAATTGGTCACTCTTACATGTACCTGTGATGAGTCAGGTAATCAGCAGACAAAGACTTGAAGGTGACGATCACGAAGGACAGCGAGCTGAACTTCTGCGAAGGTTGTACCAAGGCCACACACCCAAGTCGCTGACGGAGGCTTAAATAGAAAAAAAGAGTCAGTACATTGATATTTATTGGAGAATACCTTGCTAACCTATACTTAACTAAAACAGTGATCCTAACTAACCCCGGATCATCCCTGGGTGGGACTGCCGCATCAACCTGATGATGTTGGCAGCTGCCACCTCATCCTGGGCCGGTTGGCACTTGCCAGAGTGGGTTGGGCCGAAGTACTTCTTGTGCCTCCTCTTCCTCGGCCTCCTCTGCCAGTATGTGCGGATGGATGTGGCGCGCGGCGTTATGCAGCCACATGCAAATCACCCATACCGCCCGTTGGCCGGGAGGTTATCCCACTCTTGGCTGTACACCCGGACCCCAGATGTATGTAGAATAGGAGGAGGCCTACCTGTATTCGGTGGGGTCATTGGGCGCTGTGCCTCCATTGCGTCAAGACGGACCTCCTTTCCGGACTCTCTCTCCCCCTCCTTGTCCTTTTCCACCTGTGCGCCCGCCGTTTCAGCCATGTCCTTGCACGCAGCAGCTCTGTGTGCCAGAAGCTTCGCCTTCCGTGCCTCCACCTCAGCCTTTTTCTTGAGCCCTTCCTCCACATCTGTGCCGGTCGGATGGGTGGTGATGGGGAGTTGTGATAGGTCCATATTGGTCCTGATCGACTCCGTAAGGGCTTCCACATACTTCGCCAAAGTGGGTACGGGCACCTTGTTGCCCTTAGTGGGCTGCCAACGTGTGGCGGGGGTGGGAGGAGTGGCTGAGGACTGTGGAGCCTGCGCAGGGGAACTGCCACGAGTGTCTTTGGTAGGGGTGTTGATGGTGGTGCTCCCCCTGGCCACGGTGGTAAGTTTGGTGTTGTCTGCAGAGGGAGAATATCAATAAATCTAAATAATTAATAAATTAATATGTTGTCTGAAGCCAATATCAATAAATCTAAATAATTAATAAATTAATATGTTGTCTGAAGCCCATTAGCAATTGTCCCCCCCATGCCCTACCATGTTATACTTGATGTACAATTCGATTATTATGGGGTCGTTCGAAATACTTTTGCAATTGTCCGCCCATGCCCTACCATGTTAAACAGGGCTGACAACTCGATAATTATCCAGGTTGTCCGAAATACTTTAAAAATTGTCCCCCCATGCCCTACAATGTTAAACGGGGCGGACAACTCGATAATTATTTGGTTGTCCGAAATACTTGCACCCGTGACACTTACCATATACAATCGGGCTGATTGGGGTCCGCCCCCTTTCTTCCGATGTTGTTGAAGTCGAGGATGTGTTGGGCGTGGTCCGGCGCAGCTGGACACGGAGGTCTTTTGATGTACTCTTCACCGGAGTCTTCGGAGTACTTCTCCAGCCGCGCTTCTTGGAGGGCGAGTTGTCAGGCGTTGTTCCAGCAGGTGCTGACGTTCCTACCTTGACCAGAGTCACGGGGGACGGTCTGGAAGGTGCGGTCCGTGGGGGCATTGGTGTCAACTCCTGCTGTGTCCCACCGGCAGTTTTTAAGTCAAGGACAGAGGTCCCTTCCTCATCCGACTCGCCCAGGACGATGGGTTTGTCGTCCGAGTTTCCATCGGAAAGGAGAACCATCTCCTCGCTGCGAGCGTAGGCGATGGTCTCCTCGTCAGACAGGGACATGTCCTCCACGGGTGAGACGGCTGCTCTCCTGACGGGAGTCCCGTCTGGTTGGAGGTGAGCCATAACTGGACTCACCTCATCCATTGGGGCCTCAACCGTCTGGTCCACCACCATTGTGGCCGCTGCAGTGGCAGGTATCACAACTGTGGTGAGGCCGGCAGTCACCATCTGCGAATGGGCCTGCCTCAACTCCTGGTTAACTGTTTGGTAGAGAAAGTGGTAATCAATGTTCATAAAATACATTTAAACCTAGACTGTCCAATAGATAACAAACATAGGCATACTCACGTTCGGTGCACTGCGTGGAGGAGGTTGTGACGTTGGTGGTGGCTTGGAGGACAGGGTCCAGTGTCACCGGCATCCGATGTTTCTAAATAAATGGTATCAAAAGTTAAACCTTTAACATATAAAAATGGAACCTGAAATCACACACTTGGGATGGCTGACAATACCCATGGTCATGACTTAAGTTGAATGGCGATGCGCTCCATGACCCTGAGGAATGTGGATGACATTGCCGTGACTGACCCCGCAGGTGGAGGACCGTGTACGGTTCCGAGATTTGGCCCTCTCGTAGAAAGTTGCCGGATTGCTAACCAACTTCCCCTGCTTTGTAGCCTCATAGGCATCTCTCTTCAAAGATCCCCCAACACCATCACAGGGACCCTTACCGTGACCCTTCTCCAAGTAATGCCATTGACCTTCACACTTGAAGATCCGCTTGTATTTGGCAATTACCCAGAAGATCATCTTGTTTCTGTACTGACTGGTGGGGCCCTCCGTCACATATTACACGCGCTGTATGTCATAGGTCGGCATCACCGTAGGGAACTCAATACGGAAGAACTTCTTAAGTATTGAGAAAACCATGACAGAGTT
>JAXGGS010752426.1:0-10285 GCA_035585475.1 Armandia brevis
AATATTACCGGGTCACCAGAGGAAAAGCTTAGTTAATCTAACTCGGCCATGGCGTCTCGTTTTCTATCATACAGGGTTACAAGCCAAGGGCGAATCATTCCGACGCAAACACAATTAAATATGCCATGTGACACGCATTTATGAAAGTGAAATATAAAAGTGGTTTCGTGGAAACCTAATTAGACAGAATTTCTCAATATTATGGATCACGGAGATTTCATTTCCTTTTTAGCATGTGTAAGAATTTTAAAATGCCTAATTTGTCTCCTGCCAAAGGTTGTACATGATATGTTGTAGAGAAACCTATCCCAACACATGCATCAATTTAAAAAATCCATTAGGCTTGTGTTAATGAGCTACCAAAGTAAAGATATCATCGTAAATTTACCATCAATATACATTAGAACCAAACTGCCTACAAATAGGCTACCACATTTCCATTTAAGTTTTGTCGATATAAGCTCCTAACATATCGAAATATATAGTTATTGTTAAATCTTACAACTAAAATGTCTCCGACCATTGATTGACTATGAATTGATTCTATCTTAAAGCACGACCTTCGAGCAGGAGAAACAATGTTTTCTGGTGCCTGTGATTATAAGTCACCCTAAGGACATGAACCTATCCGATTTAGTAATATCAACTCAAAGATGATCAGTCAGACCATATTTACTGTCTGTGCATTTTACTCATCAACCCGTGAAGCGGCTGTCAAGCTCTGACAATATCCAATAATCCAATCATGATTGTATTGACTTAGTCTTTCCTCTCGCCGACACCGCTTTGTTGTACGAGCAGGACCCTCCTCGGAAGTCCCTCCCAAACCCTGGAGAAATCCCAGCCATCGGGCAACGGCGGGGACAGGCTGAGGTACCCGGGGTTTTCGGGCCACGATCCATCAAGGCTCGGTGCTCGGCGGATAGCGGGGACTATCGGTAATAACTGTAATCACTGACTACCATCTGGGGCCCGAGAAACACGTGTCTTTGTCGTATCATTGCGGGGTCTTTACGCAGGCAATGGTTCGAGTCTTTTGCGGCATTGTTGGTGCATGATAAGGTTCAGTAGAGTTCCGATCAATGCCCATCAAACGGAGCAGAGGACGACGATCAATGCTTGGTGATGTGGACTTGGAATAGCTTAGAATGACTGTTAATTTGATAGATCGCTCGTGCATGACAAATGGCCGAGTATTTATCGCCAGATTGATATGACTATTATGTTAGATTATGAGAGGAGTTACCCGTTTGATGTACAGAGGCGATGGTTTTTCATTTGTTTTGATGGGAAATTGACCTTGATAACATACATGTGTTCGAAGCACTATAATTTGAAACGTGTTGCTATTTGTGGTACATATTTTGTTAAGCATTGAGGCATCTCAGCGAGTAACAGGCGTGTAATTAAATGTCTCTTTTAAGACTGGATTTATGGCAAGAACTTATACAAAAGGGTACGATGAGAGGGCAGATATTTTGCTTTGCATTGTGAAGCTATGACAAAACACCGTATCCGTCTAGAGGCTTAGCCTATGATGTAGTACGCCGAGAGAACTTATCTTAAATTCCAGCGTGGCTCTGACTCTGTTAAAGACAAAGTATCACGCCTATTGTATCACCCTTGGGTATATTCGTGAGGTTTGTCTTTATTTCAACTGTCATCCTAAAAACGCAATAAAATGAAAACAGGCTCTTATCGGTTAGACAAATGTCTTGGCCTGAATGTCAAGGGATGGTAAAGGCCAATCTTTCCGCACAAAGTATGTTGCTTTAGGAGTTTTTTCTCGATCGCCAACTTATTGATAAGAATTCAATCTTCCCCACGTGAGTCGATTTCATAATAACTTTTCTTTTTTCTCATTTATACTGAAAAAAACTTGAACTGATACGCTTAATCTAGGATTGTTTTTCAAAGATCAGACCGTCAATACCGATGCCCTATGAGGACTGAGACATCTGAGACAAAGATGAGTTAATATATCTCTGTGCAGAATGTAAAAAATGCCCAATGAGTAGCGAACTGAATTGGAAAAACATACAAGATGCTGTGGTATGAGCGCTGTGCATACTCGGTTGAGACCACGCATGGCCCCATTCCGTCTGCGTCGCCTGACCATGACTCGATAATGGCCTCGTTGTCATAGAAACAAAAGAGGCAGGTGCGCTTATCGCGTAGCCTATGGTTGCATGTGGCCGATGAAGGCTATATTATCGTTTCATATGGCTTTTACGCGGGAGATGCGATACAATGCCATCGTTGACATGTAACAAAGTATCCAATGTTTCATTGAACTATTTTAGGATCGCTAATGTAACTGTGATCCAGCATTTTGATGCATATTCTTTGTCTCTTGTCTTTTTGTTATACTCGAGATCAGGTCCTTTGAAAGGGCGATGAACAACTGTGACCTGGCCCTCGTTTTCTAGCCCATAGTGGCCAAATTTATAAGCACTAATGTTTCCCGCTTTTATGCGGTCGCGAGGTGATCTGCTGTTCAAAGTTCTGTGGACTTTGAAGCGAGATGTAAAAGTGAATTCTGCCTGGGAATCGACTTGCATATTATCAATGCATGCATGAGCTGCATGATGAATATCAAGACGAAATATCGATCAAATAAAGTGAGCAAAACGTATTATTCACGGAGTGGCGCATCCAAAAATCGACGGCACAGATTGACCCAGAATTACTGGGATCTGCCAAAGCCAGACGCATGATTTAATGTGTTTTTTTGACCATGAACTTTATAACGGCTCATCCGAACCTAGCTGGAGACATGTGATGAAATGATTTGATGAGTGTGATTATTGTTAATATGTGCTTTCCGATTATTCTAAAAAATCAGTCACACACCTTCGAAAAATAACAAGATTTCTTAGTGTTTTTTAAATTGGCCCTTGCCCCAATATCTCCAGGAGGAAATGTGACTTGTAGCCACAATTCACCAATCATGCGAGTAAATTCATGCTGGCTCTAGCTAGCATGTATTCATAGCTCATTGTGCTTTGATTATTTATCATTTGCGTCGAACCAACATCGCCAGCCGTCTAATGTAAATTAAGATAATTAGTGAAAGTGGCAAAATTCATTGTTGATAACCTTTATAGATTGACCTTAAACCTTTAACTAGCGATTCTCTTGTGAAAAATAAAGGCATCTGCTCGTTCCCTTCAGCCACGTAAGACTTTATCTAGGGGTTCGAATGTTTAGTGTCCATCTGAGAGTACAGGAAGCTCGAGCAATCTGCTCTTTGTCACCACAAGATAAATGATTGTATAATAATAAAGTGTGTTATCTTTGCGTAATTAGTCCAGTTAAAATAAAGAGTTTAATCAAACCATAACCTGATGTCTGACGGAGCAGACATGTTATCGGCGGTGACACTGTTTGCGCTCTTAGCGCTGGTAAGTTTGACTAATCAACTAAATAACTTAAACTCATTAGTTTTGTTTATATTCATACGATCGCAAACATCGTACCATTCTGATGCCGATTTAGATAAAGTAATATGAAAATAGTCATATTGTATTTTTTTTAAGTAAATAAGTTGTCACGGTAATTTATTAATTCTCTCTTCAAACCTTGAATTCATACCTGTTGATTTGGGCACCGCTTAGGGTTTTGGTCATCCGCTGTATGACTACGTGCATAGAGATGATGGTTGCTACAGCTACCAGATCTTAAGTGAAACGGTCGGAGAGGGTTACACCACATACATCGTGAACATGACATCTCAATGCTGGCTCGATGGTAAGAAATACAGGTCCTCCTATGCCCGCTCAGTTCTGACCGTGATCCCCTTTGATTGGGACATTGTTCGTGTAATTCTCGACTTTTCCAATGAACACGAAAATGAGCTTTTGAATACATCTTAATGCTAAAAATTCAGAGAACTGGAGTAACAGACCCGTGTGGTTCCACTACATGGGCATTGTCGTGCCGGATGAGATGGAGATAATGGACAAAGCTTTCACATTTATTGGTCTGGGAAACAACGACGATGAGTAAGTCACCCGGACAAATTTAAAACCTAACCCGATCTCTGTTCAGCAGTTGAGCAGTAACGAATTTGTTGTTCTCAGTTCTCAATTGAATGGCTACAAATTGAATTCTTCCAGTCCCATAGACCCCGAGTCTGACATCATTCTCAGTTTTCTACAAGATTACGCCGTAAGAACAGGTTCAGTGACCGCTCTCATTAACCAAGTACCCAACCAACGTATCAGATTCAGAGTAAGAGTCATTTTGGTCATTTCTTCTGTTTATCATAAAATTATACTACTTTATATCGATATATTTCAGTTGCAATAATGAACATGTGAATATTCTATTTTGCATTAGAATGACCCAAGAAATAAAAATCGCGGAGAAGATTCTATAATCGCCTTCACCTGGATTGACTGGCTCAGAACCCCGGTAGCACAGAGAAATCCAGACACCATGGTTCTCTACGCTATGGCCAAGGTGAGCAAACTTAACAACTTCAACAAAGTAGATGGGACAAAATGAATTTTGTAAAATCGAAATTTCGAAATACATCTGTGCACGATTTGTTCAGTCAGCATCTAAAGGTCTGACAACTGTCACCAACGTGGTGAAAGAAAAGCACGGATACGATATAGAGAAGTTTGTCCTTGCTGGTCCATCAAAGGTACTTAAAAACGACTCAAACTAAGTACTGAGTGATTCAGTTTTGTGTTACATGTAGAAACAAAATTGTATAGCCGTGTGATTTGATTCTATTATTTGTTTAATGTATTTACAGCGTGGTTGGACGACTTATCTAACTGCCATTGCTGATCAGAGAATCATCGGAATCGCTCCTCAGGTCATCAGTATGTTCGGATTTGTAGAGGTGAGATCAATCTAACAATATTGAGATTACAGAACTCAATCGGTTAAATCTGTCAATATTCTCAGAATCCATAATACAGTCAAGTGTAACAACTTTCCTTATGTTTTCAGAACATGCAGCATCACCAGCAATCTCTGGGAGGGTGGTCCTGGGCTTTTGAACCTTACTATGAGGAGGGTTTGACAGCGTTTTTGGATAGTCCGGGCGTACAGACTTTAGTCCCTCTGATCGATCCGAAAGGTGACAATTAGTTTTCATTCACAACAGCCATGAATTTTCTCTTTATGAGATGAAGTTAATCGATTTTGAGTTTATTTACCCATTATATTGATGCGCATTAATAGCAAGTCTTCTATTTCGCATGTTTATTTTCAGAAATGGCTGCCAATTTGACAATGCCGAAGCTAATGATCAAGGCCTCTTTGGATGAGTTTTTCGCTCTTGATGACTTCCAATTTTTCACTGATGATTTCGGGACCGGAATACAATATCCCTGGTTCGTAAAATATCGCATTTATGGTCTTAACTCACTCTTTCATCATATAAACCTGGATTTAACCCAAACGGTTTTCCATTGCTTACTTAAAAATGCGATATTCACTACAGGATCATTGAGAATACCAACCATCCTATGCTGTTGGCATGGGACCGTCTCGCGAACAATTTGGAGGCATTCTACCTGACTATTCACAGGGTATATTTTAACCGCAAACTTATGATTAATAACTTACACTCGGTATATAGTCATGTTGGTATTTATGTGTTTTATCAATCGTACATATCTGCTTAGTTTAGTCTATAAAAATCACATAATAGCCGTGACAATCTTCTTTTTACGTATTTCAGCAATTAGACTGGCCAGAATTCTCATACAATCTGGAATATGTGAGTAGTTTTGCAAGGTGCTGGTGCAATTTCCGTCTTAAACATGTTTTATTAAAATTTTCCTCGAAATGATGAACTACATGTACGTCTTTCCTTTTTTCCAGGGAAATGAAACTGCCAGCGTGACAGTAAAATGCGGCGAGCAACCATTAAACGTTAAAGCCTGGTATTCCCAAACACCAACTGCTGATAGGTAACGATATTGCACACAATTCTTCTGTATATTCTGCGTTAATATACCATGCAGCGTTACTACTCTATGTACTTCTCATACTGTGCCTTGAATTTACAAAATACTTTTATCGTATATAGCAATTATATTTCCTCATTGTTTTCTCTTCAGGCGTGATTGGCGTTTTCTGATCAAAAACCCAGACACCGGAGATCGGGACTTAAATGACGTCGAATTCTTAGAAGACAGCGTTGAAGATCTGGTTTGTATTTGACGAGTTTATATTCTAGAGCAGTTTTGGGGAGTATAAGTATTCCTGAAACAATTTTCCAACGATATCTTGATTACTATAAAGATTCCGAATGTGTTTGGGTTTCTAGGGTAATTTCGAGTATAAGGTTACATACAATGCTCCAGAACAAGGATGGATTGGTTTCTTTATCAGTGTGAGTATCAATAATTGACCTCGTTTTAATAGCGCGGAAAATCTTAACTGTCCCAACACGTCAATATCTTGCTAAAATCGTTTCTCTGATTTAGTATCAATGTCCCAAACCAAACGAATTAATTTAATTTTAATTATATTTTCAGGTTGAAATCCAGGGACCAGAGCCTGACGTGACGTTTGAATTTTCCTCGGAAGCTAACGTAGTTCCGAACAACTTTTTTTATCCCAGATGTAGCGGAGGTGGCTGCATTGGAACAATCAAATAAATCTCAATTGATAAATCTATCTATTATAATTAACATGATATTGGCAATGTCCGAATTTAATAAACGAAGATTGGGGTATTCCAAACACTTGAATCACATTTATAAAATCTTAACAAAAGAATCGATTAGACCACAGTTTATAAACAACCATTCATGTATATTGCAAAAGTCGCTATCTTGTTTAATCAAACGTAAGTAAACTCGTGTCTTTTGGTTATATGATGTTCGGAAAAGGAAGTGAAACACGTTTACATTCATAATATTACATGGACAATCAATTAAAAGTCAGGTTCAAATTGTTTATTACTCATCAAATTAAATAGTAACATTTTGACGTTGACATTCGGATGCATTGGTCATTAATTTGAAGTTCATTATCATATACAAAGTGTCAAAATATGATTTCTTTTAAATTTACATTTCCAAAAGAAATATGCAGTTAACAAACTTTAGGAAACGCACATACATATGAGTCAACATTTGAGAATACATGTAGTATGATACCCACGAACAATATTCTAATATAATATTTATAAGTTAATGTTAAATTTATAGATTTTTTATACATATTGGTCTTGCCCAATGCGGTGCGACTGTAAGTACAACGATACTTAAGATAGTGAAATTAAAAATGATATCAAGAAATTATATGAAAACAAAGCTTGGTGAAGCGAACAAAGTTACACCATGTTCGCAGCAGAATAAATAGTAAATACGTATTCGTCTCTTTGGTCCTCAAGAGTCAAGACATTTTCTATACTTCCAGGCTGGTTATTTGTATATACGATGTAATCATGAGATATCTGACATCATAACAAACCATTCCGGTCATGGTTTACGTGGCCAAATTACCGAGGTATTCTACGAAATATTGCGCGTATATCTTCCCTGAATTTACGACCAGCCAGGCAATACAGGAAAACATTAATCACTGAATTTGTATTTGCCAATTTTGCAGAGACGGTTGCCGCCAGCATATAATCAGCAAAGGATTTAGGTGAAGCAAATCTGCCCATATAGATGTACCCCAAATGAACCGCCCACTTTGGACCAGTTAAGACAACCATGGCAAGGCAGATCAGAAGAAGCATGAAGGTGGCTTCCCTGTCCCTTGTTCGGTGGCTACCTTTCAAATTATATGCATGATCTTTAGTAGACTTCACATTAGAGGAGGCAGCAACTGGCAAATTTTTAATACCGTCGTCCCCACTGTTCGGAGGGGCAGATTGAAGTACCGACGCATTTGATAACTCGCCAAAGGTCTTTCTCTGTTTTCTTATCAAGTCGATAATAAATACACTTATTATTGAAATACCAGTTATCGGTAAAACAGAGCTAATGAATAGAGTTGACCACGAGTAGAGATTTATGAATGTATTTGTGTGTACAAAGGTATTACAAATAAATTTTCCGTTACTGTATAATATATCTACCGAGTAAATATGAGGTGAGGTGTAAACAGCGGCTGTGATCCAGATGATTGTGGATGTCATCCAGGCTCTTCTAGGAGTACGTACAGATCGGGACTTCACCGCAAATTTCACGGCCATGAGTCTGTCGGTAGAGACGGCGACTGTGATCAAAGTGGCAGAAAACATACTGAACTTCATCAGGTAGTTTAACATCTTACAAATCCAAACATTGACAGCAGCAGGGAATCCAAGATTCTGCGTGCCAATGGCGGCCAATATCCAGCCGAGCATTCCGATTATTGAGGTGAGGAGATCACTGACTCCGAGACAAGTCAGATAAACACACGACGGTAGACTTCTGTTCTTCTTCTGCAACATGACGACAAGGACAAGCGCGTTCCCAAAAATTCCCACCAGACTCATAAGCGGCTGGTAATAAATATTGATCCTCTGACGAATCCTGGAGGGCAAGTATAGGGCAACTTCCTCCATAAATCTGTCCATCCCATCAGCAGTAGAAGTGTATGCAACCGCGTAAGAAGAAGTTTCGAACGTGCTGTTTGCTGGTGAGCTCGAATTGGCATTCATTCTTGCTGTTTTTTTCGGAGCAAAATAAATGGAGAATTATTGCAAATTAAGCAATGCCTTATATGTCATCTATCCAGCTCTATCCGGGTATGACGCTCAGTTTTAGATATTTTTATTGGTTACATTTGGGCGTGTCTGACCTATGAGCAGTTTATGCGTCATTCGTTTGTAATCGTCACTTGTTTGTCCAACTTGAAATACAGATGGGATATCGCTAAAGATGTTTGAGAGCAATACTTAATTTACAAATGATAAGCCTGAGCTGCAGGAAGAAGAGGCGGATAAATGAATTCAGATGGGGAGTTTTAGTTAATGCTCAAGGGCCCGATAATTAATATCATTACACACAAAGCCATTCAGAAAATGTTATGAAAGATATATTTCTTTTAGTGCACGACTATGGTGGTGGGGTTGAAAGGCGCTTTAAGACAATACTCAAGGCTCTGTAAATTAATTTCTCAGAATGTACGCAACCTCTGAAGCCATTTGATCTTACAGAAGGTTATATACAACAACTGTTTACTTTGGTGGCCATGACATCGAGTTTCATGAGTGCTTTGAGTTAATGGTCATGCAATGATCTGCAAATCTTTGAAAGTTATAAATACATCATTTAATCTATTCTTACAGTGAGTGAAGCACAAGAAATAGTATTCATAAACTCTCGGCCAACTCTGTCTTCGACGTGGGCCCAGAATTTTCATGTACACGGTGTACCTAGGTCATCCACCTTCATTGCTACTGGTCCACCTAGCTCAGGTATTATCTTTGAATGTCATATCACAAGCATTTAGCATCACTTGCGTGGTGAGACTGGGAGTATCCTTATTGCCACTTTGTTTCGTTTACATCATCCATATCAAGGAGTATGTGCTCGAGAACTGACAAAACCCGATAGAACAATCGACCATATTAACATTTACTCACCTTTGGTCACATACGATACTGCAACTATGTGTATCAATGCGAATACACAGCTAGAGAGTATAGGCCAATATATAATCAGACTTTTTATGCAAGTAAGAACACAATGATTAGATTTGGCTTGGAACCAGCGTGTTAAAACAATTAACCTTAATGGGCAATCCTATCTATGTGCACTGCGCAATGCCCACGTTTATGTTGAGATACCGTTTTGATATTGTATGTGAACTTGCGTGGATTGGAATATTGGTGAGCTCCGTGGTTTGTCATAACTCATATTGTAAGGGTGTTGTAATCTTTTACAAATATGCAACCAGGAATGGTTTTGAGCACATCAAGGGAATCTAAATATAATCTCTATACTGGTAGCATTACACTTGCCAAGTTCTTATAGATGGGTGCAGAGAATGTGCTTGTGTCGGCTTGTACCGCAAGAAACATGTTTTAGGAATGTCACATGAATGTTCACACAGGTGGGATTGATGGGGTATAAACATCTGGTATATAGGTTTGTTCTATACCGGGTATATGCTATCCCGAGCTATCCCGGTTTGTACCTCTCATTCACCGGGTTAAACCGTTACTTCACGGGTTCAAAGACATTCTATCGACCACGGTGGCTCCACTTCTCATTAATTACACGTTTTGTATATACTGTATAGTACGGCTTGTTAACTTGGTGGTTTTACAGCTGCGTGTCACAGTAGTCCATAAGCAAGCGCGCCATCACATGTC
>JAXGGS010752426.1:10385-21589 GCA_035585475.1 Armandia brevis
CATCACATGTCTCTGCATGGTGGCTCGAGCTGAGCATTCAGGCCTTACAACATATTGCTATCATTGGAGACTCTAACGTAAATGCACCCATTCCGCTTACAGATTTCACAGGTGATGGTAAATATGCCACGAATACAATTATCCTGATCACCAACAATATCTCACATATGTACGTACGTATTATGCGTCCCATTTATTATATGGATGCATATGTAAATATTTTATATATTCTATATACATGTGTAGGATGCATACAGTATTTCAGGAGGAAATTTGGTGGCCAGTCTCATGTATGTGTTAGGTTTCAATTTACATCAGTGGCTCAAATCGAATTTGATAACTTAATCATTGAGAGAGGAACACTTAAAACTAGGAGAGGAATAACAATTATAATTTTCAAGTCGTGCGTTTATTCGTAGATTGTGCTATATTAAAAGTAATGGTTAAACAACTAATGAACCACTCGTACAGAGCCGTAAGAAAAATCCATACATCAATCACTCAGCATTCATATATTAAATATTAACGATGAATTATAGCATTTAAATGTATATTTGTACTGCTGCAAACACTTTTAAACAGTGCATAACAAAATAAGTCTCTCTACTCTGCGTAAGTTGATGAGTAAGTGATAGCAAGTAGCATCGCTGTAAATTTTGACGGGGACAAAAACATGAGGAGCACAAAATGCACTTAAATACGACATAACATTAACAATTACGTGTTGAAGCATTTTGAAAAATGCTGTAATAAATAATTAACCACACAAATACAAAGCGGTGTCTACAGGTTAATTGTATCGCAATCGATTCATAACAATGACAGTATTTACAACAGGAATGATTTACCATTGCTGCGAGAACTGAAATTGAGGTAATTTTTGAGTATACCCTTAGGACGGAATCATAAACCTTAACATTACATGATGTCAAGACACAGTTTGGTAATTCGATAAACAGATAGATGTAGACAGCAATGTCAACATGACAGCATACATTGTACACGTTCATTACTGAAAATTGGAAGTCTATAATCGTAATAATTTAGATCATTATAAAGACATGAATCATGGCACACCAGTTTACACACCCTGTTGTAGGTTGGAGTCACTCAATCAAATCCTAGGTGATGACGACGGGTCAAATGGGCAAATCGACTTGCTCCCGATATTCTCTAAAATGTATAATTGTATGAGACAAGGTGAAACGTGTCTCCCGAAACCGAGTTAAAACCCACCATCGTCATCACCTGAATCCCAGTCACATGTCTCGATGACTCCTGCATCAAAATCAACTTCTAGATCGTATTTAAAGTCTGCGTCACTCATTTTCTTCTGATGGGCTTCAAATGACGATTCCATGATCGCCTTCTTACGCTGCAGAGTAGTCTCGTCGCATTTGTTCAGGTCCTCATCTGGATCAATTTTATTTAACTCGTCGCTTGTCTTTAAGCTTTCCTCCACCGATACCCCGTTCATCTTGTCGTGAATAATGGATATCAGTTTTTCTAACTGATGTAAGGGCACGCCTTTGAGATATTTTGTGTGCCTGTCGGTGTTGCGAAGGTCGGCAGCGACTCTGGAGATTCCGCTGTTTTTGGTGAAGTTACGCAAGGGCATGGTGCGCCGCTTTAGTTTTCCTCTGCTCTGGTAGGTGATGATGATCGCAGGCGGCTGGAACCGCACACCACACTTCTTCAACAAGATTTGAGTTGAAGCCATACTAGCGTCTTGCCTGAGTCGCCTGATCCTATTAGTAAGAAAAGGTAAATGCTCAGGATATAATCGATAACAAACAACCAAACTAAAACCTAACCAGTGCCGGGGATGTCTGTTTCGTTCATAACTGAGCCATACCAGACCAAATCAAAGGTAATATTACATTTGAATCTGAACTAAAAAGTATTTCTATTAACCGGGAAGCATGCACATATGAAGAAACGGGCCCGAAGAAACATTTGTAATCATTTGTGTGACATCAAAACATAGCAGACATTCGATAGTGACATTCGCTGCAAAGCTCGAAGTATTATTTCTTTACTTTTAAGATAATTGGCTCTGAAAACAGTTGTTAAAGCACAATCACACGATGATATGCAGCATAAATTAATATATTTTAAAGTTGTGAGCTCGGGGCAAGTCAGAACGAATCGTATAATAAAGCGCCCTCCTCAATGCCTTGAAACTTGGAGGTTATTTATTCCATCCGAATACAAATTCTTCATATTTAAAAGAGATACGTACATTCACGAGGTCTGGGTCTCCAGTTCTAAGACAATCTTTTCCGGCACGTTGCTATAGGGTCCCTGGGAAAAATATATTTCTTCGGTCTCCAACGTAAAGATTGTTCAGTAAGCCACCATCTTGACCTGATTGTATGTAATGTAAACATTACCCAAATGCCATATTTAGGGAACATTTTGCCCTATGCTCCAGATGGGGAAATCAAATAATAGATATTCATTGCTGTTTTACGAATAGATTAATATGATAGCTCTTTAGGACGATTAAATGTACTTCCATCCTTCATATGTTCCATTTTCAAGGAAAAAATCGTCCCTTAAAAGGAGAAAATTATGATGAAAATTATTAAATAAACCTATCATTATTTTAAACTTGAGGGTCCCCTCCAGATTATAATGTAAATCTTATATAATATTTAGATATCAAACTTAAAGTTGTGTTAATTTTACAGCTAAAAATGCACCTCGACGATGAAAGGATTATCAAAAAAATCAAATCAACATTTTCTATGTCAATTCTTAACACGAATCAATGTCTAGTTGCCCTCGTGGGGATTAAATCATCTAAACAGGCAGGCCATGAATATTCTAGTATTTAGGTTATGACATACTTTTACCGCTCTGCGCAGGCGCACTTTGGTCCCGCCATTTTGCAGAGGAAGAATGGCCGCCGCAAACGCTCTTTTACCCTAATCTGTAGTAGAAAAAACGATATTTTGCAATATTTGGTAAGTACCTTATACCATAAGCACAATGACTATTTAGTAACGAGCAAGGCCCTCCGTTGTGGAAAGTTTTGGTGCGCATCGTTCTTTCTGACATATGTTTTGCGCCTGTCTTTCATGCAAACTTTCCAAATCTGCCATGTTTCACTCTCATGTTTTTCATTTTCTGCTTAACAAATTTTCGAACCGGTCAACCTCTACTAGAATGAGGAATTTGTTGATTCAATGCACTGAGCATTTTTCAGTGTCACTTGTTAATTCTCAAAAGAACATACAAATAAACAGGTAAACATTGTGGTGAAAATCGCCTACATAAATATTGTCCGTATTAAAAAGATGGCTGTGTTCTTAGACGCTCGCCTTCCTTCGCTGATTAGTCTGCGCAATTCAAACAAATACAGTAGGTCCTCAATCAACGCGGGTGCATGAATCGTGGGCTCCATGGCCTTCGATTAGGTTTTTCAGTTGTATTCTATGTCAAGGGTCTTATGTCACTTGCATGAATACATGGCAACTCTTTATAATGCGGTTATTAGAGTTTTGCTACCCGCGTTATATTAATAGAAGATCTACTGTAGCATGAGGCATGTACTAGTATTTAAAAATATAAGGAATGCCATATCTTGTGAAACACCACTATCCCCAGTTCTAGTCCCCTCCCTTGCACACTAGAATATGATGAGATATATTCAACGGGTCTTCTTTTTCAGCAAACGGGCAAGATGAGTGGGTGCTCGAATAAGTGGCCTACACTGCTCGACTTCGGTCGGGATGATAGCAAAAGGATGCTTCGGAGCTTAGAGTTAGACGCCTATGCTACCATGGTGACTGCGTTCAGGGCTCAAGGAGATTTGAATAAAGATAAACGTAAACTTCTGCAGGACCTCCAGGCAGCTTTAAGGTATATTTTATTGACGATTTCTTTAATTTGTAATTAGCATCATTATTTAAAAAAGTTATTTTAGAGTTATTCACTGTTTCATAGCATTTCCACTGAGAGACATCGAGCTGAGATTAGACGAGCAACAAATGACGAAAAACTTACGACAATTGCAGACCAGTAAGTACATATCCCGACTTTACAATTCGATAAAGCTCTATTTCATGTGACTTTCCTTGACATTGGTCCATATTTTCTAGCATGGCGGGGCCTGACGTTAGCTCTGAATGGCAGGTAGAAGGCAGAAGGCTGATCCCTCTAATGCCTAGACTTGTGCCACAGACAGCATTCACTGTAGCTGCTAATAATGCAGCCAATGTGCAAGCAGAGAAAAATTACCTGTTACCTAGCCCCTCTTTGACACCCAGTGTTGATGGTAAGGAATTATGTCTATGATCAACGTCAATCGGGATTACATCTAAATTCTGCCAAATATATCTCAATTCAACCTAACATAAAAGTTAAACTGTCTCGTCATGGTTCAACAGTAAGCATACCGAACGCTGAGTCTGTCCCAAACACACCTGTATCTACCAAAGTGAACAGACCTTCAAGTCCTACATCCAGCGTCGTCGTGTTACCTAGTGGGATGTCAATCCACATTAAAGGTAACATTTTCAACATTAACTCACACTGTATTTAAATCGTACTGCAATCAAATATATCGTACAGATTATTAATCAGGTCATACGAGGAATGATGTAACTTGTTTCAGCTTTGTCATATATTTATGTGATGACATTTCTACTACTGACTTCGTACATGTTTTTGTTTAACCGAATTATTTCGGTTACATGTTACTAGCTCGTTTCGAAATTGTTGAGATCTTTGTAAAATTACAGGTGGCTTAAATACTGAAGAAGAAGATATCCATGGTAAAACAAGGAGACAGCGGCGAAGCAGTTCAGCTGAGAGTCTAGTTATGACGAGAACCACACCAATCATCACCACAGTTACATCAGCATCAAAAATCCCCGCAGCTGCAGCAGCATCCGCGTCAAATTCTATTCAGGTAGGCCAACAGAACATTTGCCATTAACACAGTGCTGGCTGCCATACGACCGGTACATTTATTATAGGAGTTTCATTGTTTCCATTTACGCAGGGAATCACGCCTATGAAGATATCGGTGACCAAGTCACCCGTCAAATCACACACAACCACAGTGACGCCTGCGCAGAAAGTGATCATCGTGTCCAGTTCTGCCTCTGCTACTGCTGGTTCTAATATTGTCCACAAGTCTGTTCATAGTAAGTTACACTTCACTTACAGTAATCAGATCTCATGGCGTGCTTTGAGTGGCCATATTCGTTACTAAAACTAATCGTTGTTTTTTCTCTTAGTTCCAATTGTTAAAACTGGAGTAACAACGACGGTTTCAAGCAGCACAGCATCTCACCCAAGGCCCTCTATAGTTGTGCCATCGAGCTCCACAGTTTCCCTTGGCCCGCCGCAGCACGGTAGGCACTAAGAAAAGTTTATTCATTCAATGATATTCATGTGAAACCGCGAATATTTAACTGTCATATTTTCACGGATGCTGTTAGTGTCTCACACGGTGACGACGGGTTCTTCCTACGTGACGACACCGAGACCGAGAGTAAAGCACATCACCACACGACATAAAACCCCGCAGCAGATGTCCAGGTCTGGCATCATGCTACCAGTTGGAGCTCAAAGCATACAGACAGGATCTCCGACTATGCAAAACATACAGATCAAACCAGTGAACAAGCCCACGATACACATAAAACAAGAAGGCAGTAAGTTTATTTTAAATGAAGAATGCATGCATGTACTTTCCAGCGTTATGGGTGGCAAATTTTATGTTGCTTGTGTCACGCATTAGTAAATAAAATTTTACTTTCCATCAGGCATGAAAATAATCACGCAAGGAATGCCGGGAGGCACGAGTAAGATACTACCTAAGCCGTCAGGGGGAGCTCCGGTAGTAGTTGTCACAACAGTACCTTCATCATCTCAGCTAGCTAAATCAATCAGTACTTCAGGTATACGAAATACATGTACTACTTTAACCTTTAGAAAAGAGGCTAAACATCATCCTATGCTACTCCTTTGATTAACATTTTGATTGAGACCAATGCCATATAAATTACAGGTCCAGCTGGTAAAGTGTTGAACTTCTCAACTGCTGGGGGCAGACTGATCGCGACAACACGAGGCACGACTGCGAATGTTGTGACCGTGAACCCGAAAACGCTACAGTTGACTACAGTGCGAGGCGCTAGCGGCACCACAGTTCTCACTGGGAGCCGGATAGCGACTCCCACCGGCGCCAAGCCGAATGTCATCGTCGTACAGAAGGCTCAACCAAAGCGCGCTCAAACACCAACCACGCCCACCACCATCCATATATCAAAGTCATCCGCATCCAGCAGCCCTTTTGAAAAGGTAGGTAATGTAAGTCGCCTTTCTCCTCGATCGTATTTCTCACTTGACATTAATCTTACTGGTAGACTGAGCCAAGTGCGAACGTGTGAACTATTTAACATATTTCTGCTTACCTAGGAGCTCGTGAGCTTTATTCAGAAGCAGGATACTCACCAAAAAACTCCTGGTCAACCGCAAAAGTTCAGCATACAGAAGGGAACCCAGAAGCAAACCGTTGAACTAACGAAACGGGTGAGCATTTTTAACCAAACGTCAATGTGCTTGTCTAGTAGGACGTTATTTTGGTTTTGTCTCTGAACTCACATATTCACTTTTACTTTCATCTCTTCCAGCCCATTGTTGTGCGGCAGCAGCCAGGGGTAGACGTGGTACATAAAACCATCAACACCCCTGGGGTCACCGCTACAACGAGTGCCGGTGTGAAGGGTTCCTCTCTGCTTGCTGAGCTAATACAAGCGGTAGGCATAGGTCCGGAAAATGTGCAAGTGACTCAGGGTGAAGAAATTATTCTGTCGGAGGAGTCGTGTGCGATTGCCTCAATCAGTGATACTCAGAAAGGCAAGTTTCGAGAACTGCTATATGCTTCAATGTCATCGGAATCCACTTGTATTTATAAATCGCTGCACTGAATCAATACATCATGTAGTTAATAGTCATTGGTCATGATTTGCAGATGCTGGTCAAAACCAGTGGGTTGAGTATGACGTTGAGACAGGACCAGAGCAAATCGTTACGGAAGTAACGACGACGACCACACCGCATACTATTAATGAACAGGTTGTGGCGGATCATACGGATGTGTCCGCGATTAAAGCGCTCCTGGACCTGCAGTCCAATTCTCAGGCTAAAACCAATCGTCCATCGACACTGGAGATAACAGAGGAGAGCACCGAGGGCCAGCCAGGCTTTCTCACTCTGGGTATGTGTCCAGTACTCAGTGACTTCAGATATCTTACAGATTAGTAATCAGTTCGTACGAGGAATGATGTAACTTGTTTCAGCTTTGTCATATATTAATTTGATGACAATTTTACAACTGACCTCGTACACGTATTAGTTATAGCATTGCATTTTATAACATACATATTTTCTCTTTAATGCTTTAATTGGTTTATTGTCTCTCCTGTCTAACCATTAGCGTTTACTGTCATTTTAGTCAAACCATTTCATGTTCCAGAACAAGTTCAGAATATGATTGCCAACCAAACCGTTACTGTGCAGCCAGTGGATGCTGCACCGATGGTGAGTTTCATCATTCTTACGAGGCGTGTGCAATTTTTGTTGTACATTTCTTAATACAATCGATGCATTGTATTGTTCTTCCTTTCAGGCAATGGAGGAGGTCCAGCCTAGCACTAGTGGTATCGAAATCCAGGCACCAGAAATTACTCCGGTGGAGATATCAGTGCAGGGAGAAATCGGTGAACTCGACCCACAAACAGGATTATTTTACACATCTGGGAACAGCACCGCAGTCACGACAGTTGCTACAGAAGTGACAGTAGCCGAACCACGTGTAGAAACTGTGGTGGTCACGCAAGCGGCACCCGCTGTGACAATCAATGAAAATGTGGTAAATGTGGTAAAAGTGACAAAGGAAGAAACAACAAACGGAACACGGATAGCCGAGCCTGTGGTTAGTGTTAGTGCAGAGTACGTGGAAAGTGCCAAGAACGAACTTGAGCCCAAACAGTTAGACTTCTTATCAAGTGCTTTAAATCAAGCTCAAATCGACTTGAATCCGTACAATTTCATCGAGGAAGATGAGCCTGCGCCATTTTCGACAAAATTACCGAATCAAAACCAGACAGTGACTGTGAGTGAGCCAGTAACTAGTGAGAGTCAGGGACCTCTAGTCAGTATCTTAACTCCCCAGCCCTCTATCTCCAACACGGTCACATTTAACTCACTGAGCACAACCTCTGCTGTAAAGGAATCTCAAAATATCGGTGAGTTTGATCGTAAAGTTAAAAGTTAAATCTGGGTTTTGAAATTATTACAAATTGAAAAACGCGGAAATGATGCAATCTAGTTTCAGCTTTGTCATATTAACCTTGCTGATGATTTTGATCTCTGATCCGATCAGAAAAAATATTGTTTCATTTTGATGCTGTAATTCATATTTTATTTCGTCCACTAATGGTAGGTCATGTACTTTCGATTTGCAGTCGTGACAGCAGGGACGAATCAAGACTCTGTGGTGGACGAGGAGCCGACGTTTCTGCAGACTGACCCCCTTGTGAGCGCGCCCGATACTCCGGTGATCAGCTCACAAATCGTCACAACACCATCTCCAATCGCTACACAATCTAAGTTCATACCAATCCAGGATGTTCTACTCAAGAAAGCAAATATGAAACAAAACGTAAGCCATGCCACTGACAGTCTTAATCGCATATACTGTATCAGACCACACGGCGAATGATGTAACTATTGTTTCAGCTTTGTCATATTTATGTGATGACAACTTAACGACTGACCCCGTATCAATGTATTTATTGAAAGTTGTAAAATGTACATCTCCCGAACCCTTGGTGACATTTAATAACTCTTTCTTGCAGACGGCATCCAACGTGACGGTTACTGTTGAACCTACGGGAGCCACTGGACTAGATACTACTCACATGAAGATCGAGGATTTCACTAGTCAGCGATACACCGAGCAATCCGAGGGAGAGATGGGTAACGATGACACGAGTCCGTTCGGCAGCCCTAGCTCGACGAGCGCGATTCCCAGTCTGTCAGACAGCCACGACTCTCAGTCCATGAGACTCAGCAAACGAAAACGAAAACCGCCTCCAACGCCCGATGAAATTACTATGCAGTCTTCGGTTGGCGGATGGGTCCGACTGGCCCTTGGGTGAGTTCAATTCACATGCGTAATTATTCGACTCGATCGATTAAATCGGTAGTTTTATTGCCCGTTATTACGGTTAATATAAATGATGAACGTATGGGTTTTTATAGTAAATATAAATGTAATAGATGATGTTTTCTGTTACAGTTTGTTACAACGAGTTTGTAGATTCAGAGGATCATACAAAGAGAAGGGAGAAATGAACGCAGCTTCTTGGTTTACCCGACCAGGTATGTTCATTCCTACTAAAATATTTAATTGTGGGTTCTCTCCTAACTGGAATAACCATTACACCAAGTTTTTGTCTATTGTAGTTGATCCCAGCGAGGTTCCTGACTACTACACGATCATTATAAGTCCTATGGATTTCGGAACGATAAAGAGAAAACTTGAGGTAACCAATCGCTCAGTCTTAAATAAATCACAAGACTCGTGAGTTATGCATAGATTCATTGAATAACTTTATAGCATCCATCATTATTTGAGTGATTTGTATTTTGCAGGCTGCTCAGTACCACGACTGGGAAGATTTCCACGCGGACATGGTACTAGTGCGGGACAATTGTCTCCAGTACAACCCGATCGGCACTGACGTCCGCCGGGACTGTGAGGAAGTGTTTCAGTTTTACCTGCAGGAATACGACAAAGCCCTCGTTAAGTGGCAGCAGGTAGGATTCGTGCATGTATGTGGACTTTTCGTTATTTCTTATATTAATTATTTTAGTTTGTGAGTACATGTATTTACTCCACGTTCACCTAGACTACTCAACTTTTGATACAGGTGAACGTAGTATAAACACGATGGAATTGTTGTCGCTAGTAGTATCGATGCCTATCTGTGCTTAGATAATAATCTATTCCTAGCCTGCTCTAGTGTAGATGTTGTCACCTCAGCTAATATACATGTATTAGTGTTTACCCTATGTTATTTTAATACCCATAACTCGTTCATGTTTATCGCTTTTCTAAACGGCCGTTTTATATTTGCAGACACATGTGGCGACTTCGCCGTCAGGAAAGAAGATAAAGCTAGCTACCAGCCCAGTGCGTTCAAGCCTGCCATAAACCAACTCAACCACTGACAACCATGAACTGTATATTTAATATTTAACATGTCAGTCTTACCAAATACGCGCAGTTGTACCGCAAACTGGCCTGACTTGACCTTGAATAGAGTTACAAATTTTAGCTGCAATAACTTATATATATATGAGATTTTATTTTAACTGTAACTATCGAGCATCTGTCATATTGTGTAACGTGGAACTGTGTGCGCTGATTCCGTGCTTGGTAAGATTCTATTCAGGTGTATATTTTGTATAGATAAAATTGTACATACAAATGTAAATAGATATTATTATGCGTATATATTACATGTGTAACGAGCGTTTCGTCGATTGACTTTTGTTATGAGACAATGGTCTAGTTTGTTGCTTGTGGTTGAATTGAAGTTTAACTTTATACAAATGTTGTATAAGAGAGTAAAGATGACAATATTGTGACTTAATCATCAGTACAAAAAGTTTTGTAATTCGTCCTACTACAGATTTCCGCACTATTCTAAATTGTTGCGTTAAAATGAATTGTGTACACGCTGCTTTTCAAACATAGGCCATACTTTTAATTAGATAGAGTATGTAAACATTTAGTAACAATTTTTGTACCGACACTGCCATATCATGTAATTCTTGCATGATTCTGTGAAATGCAATCATGGAAAATAAATAGAAACTTTAAACTATGCTGGTATTTGTAGAACATTTTATTGCCACGTTCATCAAATGTATATTATAAATATATATACGACCAATACTTCGTTTGCTGATTCAGCAAATTCAGTATAACTTAAATCCAGAAACCCATTGGTTCATCTTCCTCCTCAGTTTCAGTGCATGTATCTGGGTCACCAAACTCTCCCACGCGTACTGAAATGTCGTCATTAAATGTCACATGTTTCTGCACCTTACGGTTAGTAATCCTGTCATGTGATTGAAGAGATGTGATGCCCAGAATACTCTGAACATGTGCT
>JAXGGS010752537.1:15076-30420 GCA_035585475.1 Armandia brevis
CATTCTGCCGTCCAAGTTTCTGCACCAGGATGCTCACCTAAGTAACACGATTGTTGCTGATGCTGTGTGTGGGTGTTTTGCTCTGAATATTATAGTTATGTATCTGCACGGTCGTTACGGACAGACACGAGGTACTTACATATACCTGCCAGTTATAGATATTGACATTCAATACAACTGTGCGCCAGGCAGACTCAAATGCACTGTATTCCTGTGTCTAAAAGAAATATGATTATCAAAAGACTTAGGGTACACTTACGTTCTTGTGCTGGGGGGTGAATAAGGAAATCTGAGTCAGAGAATGCTCTGAAGACGTTTATATATCAGGTTGTATATGGATTGAAAAGTAAGCTGAACACAATCGGTCATTTCACATTACCAATGGCAAAGACTTCCTCTTTATTGAGAATGGAACAAAGCCAAGCAACCATTTTTTCGGGAGTTTTTGAAATATGTCATTTCAGACAAGTCAATAATAAACCGTCAGAACGTCAAACGATGAATTCTATCTTCAACAATCTGTTAGGGGCATGAACTTGAGTAAGAATGTGTGACTAAATGAGACTGTTTGCAACTTTATTGGTCATTTTAGGTCTTCGCTTATCAAAGAAAATCTCTGCGAAAACGGTAAAGTTGAGAGAGATAAGAGTTCATGTCGCCAATCCACGAATTTGCCAGATAACTGAGCTGAAGTGTGTTTTAGTGTTTTTCTACAGCAGACGACAGTTGGACGATCTGCTAAGGATTTTCCCGCGTATTTACCCATATCGATCTCTGGCGTAAAACCCCGCCATAACATTGTCTGTTAACAGGAGGAGCGTGCACTCCCCGAACCCCGCGAACCGGGATACCAGGATACAATATGGGCTCCATTCTGTGAGCAAATAAAACTCAGTATCACGGACCGGTCATCTAGGGCATAAATTACGTTTATAAAATTCAATTATTTAACGCGGTCAAGTGACTCAAATTCCATAAACTACGAGCATATGACACATGAGATCCACTAATCATATAGATTCACATTAGACGGTGTCACGGTCGGGACTTAAATATTAATTAACGCATTTGTGAAACGTGTGACATTAATTCTAAGCCCAGTTGTTTCTGGTCCACTATGTTTACCGTAATATAATCTACGATCTACCACTATTAAGGTATATTCATGCTAACCCATTTTATTAAACGACCAGGGGTGTTGTTTACTTGTCTAGACTGAGAAATATGATATAATAGTATGTGTGTTTCTAGAAGTACTACGTTTAATATCTGGAATTTATAGCAATTATATAACTGTAGAAAAGCTAGCTCGTCGAGTGTTGTTCAGATTCTATTCTGATGTATGAGCTCATCATTAGTAGCCTCTGGCACTTAATTTACTTATCGTAATGTGTCTCTTTACGCCGGCCCAACCTTCGAGTACGTGAATTGTCATACTACCGAATTGGCGTTTATGATTTACTGACAGTAACAATTGGGACAATCAATACATTGAACATCGGACACAAGAACTCAATTGCGCGTCAGCATCTAGGCTCTATTTGTATTCTGCAGACCCCTTATGGTCGACGCTCATTTCTACCATCGTGTTCGATATCCTGTATGTGCCTACAGGTTTTGGGTGTCGTCCTAAATTCACTAAATTATCGATCTCGTGTATTACGCACAGCCAACGTCTTGTCATTTACATAGCTGATCTAATACCGTGTCCAGGGTCCTGTCACTGGTCGCTATGGTGCTGACTGTCACCGCGCTTAAAGCGAGTGTATCACGGTATACGGGGGTACCACCCTGTTTGTATCTACCTGGCGTCACCAGCAGGAGATGACTCTGACAGGTATACACACCTGGCGTCACTTGGCGACACGAGGACACACCTGGCAGAGCGCACTGGGCTAGTCCTGCTGATTCATACCTCTACATGTACATACACGTGTTGTAAATATAGGGCTCGCCCAACCACAGGACAGATAACACGATGCGTAACTAAGGATGACTAATGCACAGGGTTACCCCCATATGTGAAAAAAACCCAGCGTGCTTCACTCATCGCTTCCTGGAATTACTCGTAAACAAACTGATTATAGGCCATTTTTACACTCCACCAGTACATGTAATGTATCATATACTAAGTGATGAGTGCATGTGTACAGTGTGGGTTTCACTAGTATAGCTTCGCTTTTTGAGGCCCAGAAACAGCTGAGTGTGCTTATACAATCCTTAATAATCACGTAATGCATCGATGATTTAAGTTTTTAATGTTTACGCGAGTGAAACGTAATCTACTGAGTGTTTCAGATAAAAGCCAGGTATTCAGCGATGTATGTAATGCTCATATGATGGATATAAGATTGCGTATATCAGGATCCTGCATGGTGCAATTCGTTGATGTTTCGAGTTTTTGAATTTGTCTCACGTGTTTTAAGCAAACAAATTGCAAGCGTGTTCCATTAATTCAGCTCAGTATTGCACTTAGTCTAGTAATGTTTATAAGATTGAAGGTATAGAAGTCCCATACAATTGTTCTTGTGAGGCAAGTTTTTACTCAGATATGTCGACATAGCATGAAGATACCCTTCATCAGCATTATAATTAGAACTGTAATGACGTAGGTTTGTTCGCCAATCATTGGTGAACATCGATCGCCATTCGTAAATCAAAGTTATAAATAAACAAGATCCAGGATATCGTGACACTTTCTATGATAGAACCAAACCTCGAGAGATTTCTCGGCAGGATTTATTAATTGGATTTGAAGGTCGCTTGTAAAAACTGATTGCCGATGCCAAATTAACCGGTAACTAGGGCCCTGTAGTTGAGAATGTTTATCTTTAATAACATAAAGATTACATTAATCTATTTACCTGGACGCACGAGCGCTTGATAAAAAACAAATGATCAGGAAAATGTGGGTCACCAGAATTAGCTAATCAGTCGGCATGTTTTTGGACCAGATTGTACTTCATTTTATTTTTAGCTGTGTTTACCCATGTTTAACTGCGTATTCGTCACCCGGGCAACGATTTTCTATAATTACAGGTGCACGAGGCTGCCAGGTGAAGCTAATTAGTGATTTTAGGCGAGCTCTGCTACCTGGCTACTTCTGATTTCATTGACAAGCGACGTGTTCTCGTTGGTAAGTTGCCTAGATGATTGTTGTGTGGACGTTGGGCCTGAAGATGCTGGTTTTTATCCTGTTACAAATGATGGATGGAGTAGGAAGGTGTCTGCACACGCATGTCCAGGCTCAACTTACACCGTTATAATAATAACAGGCTAGTCAGATACCTGGGACACATCACCTACTTGCGTTTACTCAGCTTTCCAAACAACCAAAAAATACCTCAATTACCGATATCCTGAAAAAAGTGCGAAATACGTCCTGTTTTTGGCTTTTAAGAGTGTGTCATACAGATGGGTCGATAATGGGAGTCATGTTTTTTAATGCATTTTTGCCTAGCGCCACCCCTCCCGACAAATTGTTTTTTTGGATGACGTGTTCCTAGAAGTCCCTGGAAGCTCGTGGTGTTTGTGCGCGTGCTGAACGTCTGCATGGAAATGATCAATGATTCAGACTCTTTTCTCTTCCTGACCCACTTTCTTTCTACTCAATCACAATCTAAAATCCGGCATCCCCACCCCACGACACCAAGTGATATGTTACATCTATGTTGCCATGGAAACCGTCTAGGTATAGTACGTTTGACGTAATTAGCACCGCTTAGAGAGTGTTTGAGTCAATCATCACAAATAAATCATCATATGAATACTGGATTATAAAAGCTTAAGCTGATTAATTAGACTTATCACTAGTTTATTTCCTGCCGGAAGATTACATTTCCAAAGCGTATCCATCAATTTTTACGGGATATTTTTTGTCGGGGGGCTGCAGTCTGTCCACAGTAACGGGAAGTGCCTGGAAATATACAACAGCGTTACAGGTGCCTCGATGATTCAGCCCTCACCCCCCCCTCCTCATCTCTCCCACGTGCTGTCCGTACAGACTCATCCCGAGTTAGTAATGGATCAATGAGGGACTCATACAATATGATTAGTTCCCGCTGACTACCCTGGGGAAGCGAATATAGTGCACAGAAATACTCACACTCCCAGGAATACTCACTCGCCGGGAAACGTGTATCAGCACTGGCCCCACTCGCGATTCAGGGTTTCATCCTTATTTGGTCTGGCAGAAACCCTAGCTGGTGAGCCTGGTCTCATCGCAGGAGATATTACTCCTTGTTTACACACTCACTCATAGCCCCCATCCGCTGGTTGGCATGAGTCACTGATGTTATAAGGATTATCAGGTGTCTAATTGTTAATCCCGCTCGTGTTTTTATCTCTCGCGTCTGGTTCTGACATTGAGTGGGTCTTTAAATAGGACTTGTCTATATTTGCAAAGTGACTGGATCGAATCAGTTTTTCAACGCGTTGATGGTATATGCAGCGAAATAAAAATGAAAATTAAAGCTGAGTTCTACATACAAAACTTGTTTAATAGCTTGGTTGGATGTTGATAAATAGAAACTAACGGTATTTAATCATGAAGATTAGTTTCCCTTTGCCTGTCTAATGCCGCCAGAACATCATCAATTGATGCATTATTTATTGTCAGATTAATATCGCAGCATAATTATTGCTAGGCTTTGATGTAGCCGCCGGCATTTATATAAGAAGGATTATTATTAATTGAGCATTTCGGCTGAGTATCAGGTGAGTAGTTGACGTGACGGTAATCCCCTTACCCAATCCGCCTCTGTTTGACCCACAGATGACCTCCCAGCCCTCACGCCACAGACAGACTACAGACGCCCATGTATCGGTTAATTAGACACGAGTACTAATCACGGCACGCTACCCGACTGAGTAAATATTCCCGCACACCTCATCAAACCAATATTGTTACACCGGAAGCGTCAACGACGCCATATTTGTCGACGACACCCACAAGTAGAAACAATTGCAGTTGAATATTGGTACTGCCCGGATGTCAAACGGTCAGTACTCTCCTCGGTGTGGACCACGTCGCTCTCGGAGCGGCTCGGCTAGCTGGGGATTAGGGGGATTGCAAGATTTATGATCCGGGAACTTGTGAGGCTTAGTGATCACGTGATCGGGTTACTACGCCCTTGCAACGATGTACGCGCTGACGATACTTTGATTACGCTGATATTGTGACGAATATGACACGTTTATTAGCGTCGGTTTCTCATCTTCCCGTCTCTAGGAGCGGATAGGTTTTACTCGTATAAACTCGTCACCGAAATATCCAAGCGACGAGCTTCAATAGTCGTGGTTTTTCCTACAATCATCGCGAAAATGTAGAACATTCTTAAGGGATGGTTAGCAATATCACTTTACGAGGAATTTGATTATTCACCTAAAAATCGTATCTATTTGAAACGACAGACAACTGCAGCATTTAAAAGTGCATTATATACAGAGGTAATGTATTAATGGAAGTGGTTCAGCATTTCCAACTGATGAAGTGCGGCTACGACTCCTTCAGCATCAGCATCTCTAGACGGGGCCTGACTACAAGAGTGGACCCAGCATCTACCAGCTAATGTCTTTTGATGTACATACATGCACCAGCTCTTCCTCCCAAACTCTCAGAGCCGGGGTCAAACACTGTCCGCGGGGAACGGAAATCACACGAGGCTTCATAAGACCGTGGCCTGTCAGCGCATGTCACCACAGAGGCACGTTAGAAGTGCGCGACCTCGTCCGACACGAAGGTCGTCAGTTACAATCGATCGATGACCTCGGGGATGGACGTCGAGCAGTGTAAACTCTCCCGTCTGTGTTTGAGCAGTGATAGCGTGAGTGACCGATCATAACTCCTCTGCTGAGTTAATTAAATGGGTGGATCCACGAAGGGCGATGTCGCGCTTCACTGGCAATCGACATTTGTGTAGATTGCATTATTCGAGTCGTGAGGCGGTCTGAGCAAGTGGAAACATTCGTGACATCGATAATTGTTGTCAAATGTTGACCGACTTCTGTGTTATTTCAGCCTCACTTAAAATTACTTTTGCCCATTAATAACTCACCCTATCAAACTCTGTCGGTTCTTGGGTCACTGGCAAAAGGCAGGGCATTTACATATAAACTGTACCTACTCTCCAGTTTCATTCGGTATTTGCATCTTCCGGTAAGTTTTAATCGTCGCTCAGATGTCGTCTGCTTGCCACCAGACTGGTAAATGTGATTAACCAGACGGCTTGACTAACGCGTATATACAAACTCAATAACCGCGGGTATAAATTACCAGCTTCCCAGACCGGAGACTGCTCGGGTTATCCATTATTAGCGATGGTGATTTAATATTTCACTTTGGAGCCAGTTATGTATGATATAATTAAAGAGCGCGAACATGCAAGGGTAAGCATGCCTCACGGTCCCCCCTTATTCTCCCCCTCTCACCCGGCCCACGGGGGGAAAGTAATACGGGCCGGTCCCCCTTCCTCTGGGGTGAATATATTACTTATCGCCCGCGGGTGGGGGTGTCACGGATCACGTTTCAAAGGTGATATCAGTATGCCGGTGCACGTTTTGCGTGCCACCTTCAAACGCTGCCCAGATGGAGCCAAGTATTACAGGAAACGTTCACACTCAACACTATAACCTTCAATACTTCCTCTAAAAAGTCACGACGTACTGGTACACGCTTCATGCAGCTTTAAAAAGCAATTGTTAGGATTAAGATACATCCCATTACTTTAAACGCGCAGGGCCGAGAAGGCCTGGGAATAATATACTGATGGACCATCCTAAGTAACACTTTACAGGTATCAATCGAATTCATCCTGACTCAGACTTATTCAGGATATACCTGACGACATCATAGTTAGAGATCACTTTTGTTGTGATTTGACGGAATCTATTATGGCGTGGTATATGAAGGGAAGGGGGGGGGGGTATAATCCATGAAATTTGGTGTAGACAGACACAAGCACAGCTGTAGCATCTGTCATAACATTCAGCGTCTGGTGTAGCAACACTCAACCTCGAACAGGACGGTCTGTTCTAGCAATAACTAGTGAACTCGGAATACGATAATTAGAACTATATCTACTCCCGTCTAGATGTATTGCATAATTCACTACATGCATTTTTCTCAGAAAGCTCATATCTTATTATAACACACTCGATGACCTCGGGTGAATAGAATTCACGGTGCTCTAAAGTAATACGATGATTTTGTTTATTGCAGTTCGTGGAGACTCTTCACGACTCTGCAGTTTTCCTACCTTTTAGAAAGCACTCTATTGTACGATGAAAAGGTGAACCCGGGTACGGAGGCGGAGCTCTTAATACTCGTTTCCAGGTAGGCCTGAGCTGGTGAAAGGTCTCGGCGGTGGATGCCCGAGGCTCAGGTGCTACAGAGTACGAACGTGCTCTACCTAGCGCGGTGGACAAACTCCTGTGATGTAATGAAGCCGATGACTGGGGAAAGTGGGAAAATGGACAGTGCGCACCACAAGGACTCGCTCAACTCCCTTCACTCACGTGCCGAGACCTTGTTTTCAGCATTGTCCCACCTGGACTGGCAGCATACCGTCGCAGTACGCCCTTTAAATGTGTGTTCGTGTTTGTGTTTGTGTTTGTTGGGATGTGAGATGTCACGAGTAAACCAGATCACCTGTATGTGCGAGTGTTTATCGTCCTTGCTCACCTGTACAGGATAAGTGTCCGTGCTGTCAGTTTAACCGATCGAGTACCTAAAGTTTGTTATTGTCACTCACTTTTCAAAATAATAAATATGTTATCGTACACAAGTCATTGGCCTTGTTAATGCGTGTCATTATTTTGAACATTACCTGTTTAGTCATGAAATGATCAAATCTTTTTAAACAAACGTATGTCACCGAGACCTCTGCGTGATAGTTATGTGTAGCTTATATATATTGAATATGTGGTACACGGTTTGTAAGAACCCCTTCCCCTGGCCTTTGCCACGTCACCATTCCCCCTCCCCCTGCTGTACCTGGAGCAGCCCGGATGCCTGACGGGAGTACCTCGGTGTTATCAGTACCCCTGGTGGGAGGAGAGGAGAGACGGGAGATGCGTGCAGGGTACTGCCTCGTGTCTGCGCGTCTGAAGGCTGCAGAGGAAAACCATCGCCGGGATGCCAGGAAATAAGGGGAGAATCTGGCAAGATGTAGGCCGTTTTCGGTGATCGTCTCAAGGCCAACGCTACAGGAGCATCCAAATGTCCCTCCCCTCACTCTATGCCGTGACTCGATAATAGTATCATTATTTATCAATCAATCAGTCAAGTATCGAAGGCCATCTATATAAAATATATTTACTCTTCCACAACTATAATCAGTCAGTGCTCACGACTAGAAGTGAAGATGTAGAAGTGTATCAACGCGACAGCTGATATAAGTAGGATATCCGGAATATCAGTAATCTAGGAGCAGAGGTGGCCATGATCGGTGTTGATATTTCTAGGAATGAAAGCTGATACGTTTGTTAATGCTGCAAACGTATTTTGTTATGCGCTTCGTAGCTACGCGTTCTAGATCGGATGTTTTGCTTTGCTTCATTTCAACATCCTCTCCCACATGTTTTCCCTCCATCTCCAATAAACACGATTTGTAAAAGCCCGGCAAGGAGACCCATTCAATGATTCGTGTTTTTAGAGAGAGTTGATTTCCCAACCTCACCTTCGAGGGAGAGAGTTTGAACCCCAACCTTGGCGCGTTCGGGCCAAAAGCACAAAAATTCAATATCGCCGTCTGCCGAGGCAGCGTCGTTTATTTGCCCGTCCTTGAATCTTTTCGGTGTGTACTTGCTCTCTTACGTCAATTTTCCAGGCAAAGGCTGAAGTTTTTTGGCGTCTGCGCACTATTCTAGGCGGCTGACTGGTTTAGGAGGCAGTTCGGTGCTTGACCGCGTGGCGGCAGCACCAGATGATCGCACACCAGCGATGAGAAGTTGAGAAGCGGCGGTAAAAACTAGTAACTGGTGGGACACGCGACCTCGACGCTAGCTCCGCCCACACTCATTACCTATGCCAGTGCGAGAGCGTCAGGTCCATGTGCTTCCCCAATATCGTTCAACGACCGCTAGCACAGGGTACTGAGGGACCCCCAACCCACAAATCTGCCTAGATTAACCCTTTACAGCGAACAAAATAACATCAGGGCGGGAGAGGGGTTCAGTATTATAATAAAATACACGAATTCAGCTTAGTCATGACCACGAGACACGATTTTGTGTGATTTTGGGTGTATGTAAGCCGTCAAAACTAACGTAGGTGGTAAGAGTTGACTGGGTTTGAAACCACGGTTTCCTGTCGACGATGTGTCAATGGTTTTAGAGCTTTTACAAGTCTTACAGCTGATGGTGCAACTTAATTCTACGGCAGGGTGATTCGGGGCCTGTTACCTACAGTTACTTACAAATAAACAAGTGTTTGTTAATAAATCTGACGTTTTAAAGCGGGTTTTCCCGGGGCGTAGCGTCACCCAGACGCTCACCTCACATTCTATTCAAAGTCTGGCTGATATAAACATTGAGATTGTGATGATTCTAAATCGAGAGACATAGTGGCTGATTTCTTGTGCTCATTACGTTAGATCGGAATAGAATTGAGCTGGCAACGCTCTAGGTTGTCCCCGTCTGGCAGGACGTGATGGGGTCGCTGCTCGGGGTGTCGAGGGGACAGGGAACGGGGGTGCACGGCACAAGTCACCGTCATAGTACGCGGCAAATTCACCTCGCGTATAAACACTAGTCTGATTGGCCGGGAGGCGGGGCTTATTTGTGCGTGCGCTGTGATTGGTGCGTCATTCAGGCGATTCAGGCAAGCACTACTTAAAGTCGCGTCGTCTGCTTGGGAATCATACTTGCGCTAGAGTTCTACCAGACAGTACCAAGTGCAAGAAAACTTTTAGACGGGTCTCCGTCGTGCAAACGAGACAAAATTGGACTTATACTTTTACGCGAGATTCCTACACTGGATTACCAAGCCTGACACTTTGTGTTAGCAGATATACGAACTTTTCCTGACACACACACAGTCAACATGGTTCCACAGAACGGACACAGCCAGGGAAAGCAGCAGCAACAGCAGCAGCAGCAGCAAGACGACAACACAGTCTTCGGCTCTCAGACCATCAGTACGAGCACCCCAACTCCGTACAGTGATGCCACCAACTGCAAGAAGTCTTCGAACCACGTGAAGCGGCCGATGAACGCCTTCATGGTGTGGTCACAGCTCGAGAGAAGGAAGATCTCTGAAGTGCAGCCTGATATGCACAACGCCGAGATCTCCAAGCGCCTCGGTAAAGCGTGGAAGCTTCTCACTGAGGAGGACCGTCAGCCGTACATCGAGGAGGCCGAGAGGCTGCGACTCCTCCACATGCAGGAGTACCCCGACTACAAGTACAGGCCAAGGAAGAAGGCAAAGACCCCCGGCAAAGCCGCCGAGACCACGAAACAAGCTGCCAAGGGAAAGAAAGGTGGAAAAAGCCAGTTACTCGGCTCTTCCAAGGTGGTGAAGGTGAATTCTCAGTCATCAGACCTCAACCAAGCTGCCAACCGTCTCAAACTGAAGCTTACCATCGACAAGAAGTTTAAGGATAGCATCAAGGCCTCCAAGCACGTACCCCTGTCTATGTCCCAGCTCACGCCGCCGGCGAAGGTGCCCTCCAGTCCGTCACTCGACTCTCCAGCCACCCCAGAATCGGCGAGTTTTTACCATGACGAAGTGTACTCTGATTCCTCGGCCACATCGTCTCCGCCACAGGAGACCAAGCCCCAGCTACCTCTCTACAGCTCGACGCTCGCCGGCTACAATGTGCAAGTCCCGGTGGTGCGGCCAGAGCCTCAGGCCCCGGTCATCGTCTCCACGGTTCCCTCGGCCACGGAAGGCTCCAGTCTCGCCGACCTGGACAACATCACAGACCTGCTTCAACTACCCACAAACTGGCAGTTCGAGTTGGGCTCAGTCGATCTGGCCAAGCTTGCCGACACGGACTTAAATCTGGACACTGTGCCCGGTGCCACCGCCGCCCCTCAGCCCCAGCCCGAGCCAGCGGGATCACACTTTGACTTTCCCGACTACAACACCCCGGAGGTGACGGAGATGCTTGGCGGAGACTGGCTCGATAGCTGGCCCGGCTCCCTAGGCTCTCTAATCGCCTCGCAGTAACTCCGCAGGCTCGCGAGTGTGGCGCAAAATCTAGGCATTTATATAAACTACCATAATATTAATTCTGTGCATATCTTCATATGGTCTGAGGTGGATGAGTTGGAGCGACAAGAAACGTTAAAGTATGAACGTTTTTACCCATGAACGTGCTGTACGCAAGGATTGACTGACTGTATCAATGACTGCGAATGAGAAATGAGTCTGAAATGTTGATATGTTGCCTACTTGTCGAGCACTCGCTCTCGGGACGGGAACACTACTCTCCGGGCGCACACTGCGAGAGCGGAGGAGGCTCGGAGAGTTCGCGCTGCACCGAGACGTGAAACAGAACTCATCATTACGTGTTATAGTATTGAAAAAATCCACACAATTCTCTGATGGTGATGAAGAAGAGAGAGAGGATTTTTTGAAAAGTGGCTCACCCCCACACACATCATTGACTGGTGCAGACCCTCGCCTGCACAGATAAATTGTACATAGCGATGGATGTTGTATAGTGTAAATAGTGTAAATATTAAAAACATAGTGTCTATTCCTAAAACTACTGGACTATGCACCTTTTGGAATTATCCGTGGACGTTCACTACACAGTAAGGTGTCATTTATCAATATGTTTCTGACGTAGACTCTTTATATATTATATATATATTATATATTTATCTACTTATTTTGTATCGAGTTTGCAAATGAAATGAAATGTGCAAGATTGAGCAATGTCTATGCTGATACATGCAAAACATGCACACACAGAGCGAAAGTTGTGAAAGAAGATTTAAAATATTAATAATATTATTATAAAATATTGAATAATAATAATTATATATATATACGATAAAGTAAATTAGTTATGTGAGGGTAGCTCTCTATATATTCTATTTTTGCTTGTGATGTCTCGAAAAAGTGCTCCGTGAGGGAAATTGAATTGTAAATGATTATATATGTGAAACTACGTGAAAGATGCTGGCATTCTTTAAAGTGAAGTTTTGTATAAATCATTAAGCAGTAAAGATGAAGAAACCCTTGTGAAATTGAAGCACCACTGATTATTAATACCAAATATATATTGAAAACTGTTATCACTACGAGTTCTAATCCCATGGCCATTTTTAATAGTTATCGAAGTACCATTGTAATACGTGTAAGCAATATTTTGACAGTACTCCTGACCCTATGTTACAGTACCACATCAACCTAGCGCATCACGCACACGCAGCTGATGCGAATTATTTGACACTTTGCCATGTTGCATATATTAAGTACTACAATATCGGAGGTGATGAGTGCACGCAAACTTTTAGATGTTTTTCGACATTTTTTCGTGCTATTCATTATGTATATATGTAACGCGATGCCATAATTATTCTCTGCTCCCTTTAAGTATTTGGTGTATACTTTTGTGATGGTGTATCTTGATGAGAAATTAATATTAGTACTCGATTTGTATAGAATATATAATATTAAATATCAGGGGTCCACACTTTGTATACATCATCATCAGGTTTGGGGCATCGGCTCCTCGGGGCTCGCCCCTCCAATACGCATGCCCAAGGAGGCCCTTGCCTTCGCCGTTGCTACAATATTTAATACGCCATAAGCCTAAAAATCGTCAGGGAGTAAAAGTTTAAATTATTATATATCTGGTGTTCAGGCATAGTCCTACTCAGTGTCCAGGGCGATGGCTCGTCAAATTTTTGTACTATCTATCAATATATCATGATATTCATTGGTAGGTGCATTAAAATACTGTTAAATATACATGTCGACTTTGTTGTTTTCTCTACGAAAAACTTTACCGCTACACAACTTCATCCAACTCTTAAAAAGGGTGGCATTACATTTAAAGAAATCGATTCGCCGTTTAAATTAACTCTCAAGTTATTTCAAGTATAACTTGCAATTTTATCATCTACTTTAGCAATAACTTCCATCGCTTTGGTTACAAATAATAGCAACAACAATTCAATCGATCCCTTTTATAACGTTTTAACAAACTGAAAAGCCGAGTTAACGCAGAAGAGAGGAAAGCCCGGAGTGAGCGATCTGACAGCACACTGTTGGCGTCATATGTTCAGTACGCTGCAGCGATCAGCTGTTAGCTTGGGCGCTTGCCAGTATCTGGGTCGCTGCACTATTTATACATTCGTAATTGGCGGGCATTTTCGATCGACCAACAGCAGGCCTCGCTTAGGTGAGGCTTCCCAGGCTTACTGGGTCAGGGAGAGCAGGTTTAAATACGGAGAGCCTTCTCTGCGAGGGGGGTATGAAAAACTGCCGGACTGTTTACATCGAATTCACCGATTCCAACGTTTGTAAACAATGATGCAACCATCAAAGCTTATCGCGGCCACGTTGAAAGGCAATGGATAAACCATACAGCTTTACCTACTAAACCACGGATTTCGCGTCTTAACGCGAACCAGTGGGGGTTTTAAGGCTGGAAATGCGCGATTAAACCCACAATCAGCCGTCATGCGCTGACTTTACCAGTTATAACTAGGTTTGTTTGCTTTAATTGGCCGGCGCCTGTAATTAATCAGGTCTGAGCGTTGATTGCAGTCACGGAGACGAAGCTCGCGATGTCACCTGTCATGCGGTGGCGGTTCGCGGACTGCGATGCCAGCAAACAAACGGGCGAGTGTCATCTCCACGGCTGACCGACATATCCCTCTGGTCCCGTGTCTTATCAACGTACACCCGTCACGCTCCGTAGCTCACAGCTAACCCTCAAACTGCCATTCAACTAGAACACATATCGCATACATGTATGCTTCTGCTGTCCGTCATATCGGCCAGAACTGTTATTATTCATGTACATGTACGGGGTAGAACAAGAATCGGTATCGCGGCCTTTATACGAGAAGCATCTGGTACCTCATTGACAACTATCCAGGCTATCCCAGGCATCAGCCAGGCCCTGCAGGCTGGTTAACATGCTAACTATTATTCGATTGTTATTATTACTAGACATCACTAGCTTTAGGCCCGCATTACGGTAACAAAATGTTCGATGACAGCTTTACGTTGTTAAGAATACGGTTCGCCTGAGTTTAGGACCCTTAAGCAACCACTCGGCTTTACAATTTAAAGTTGAACCTAGACAACCGATCGTTTCTCATTGCCAAAATTCACTTGTATTAACATCGTCGAGGCCTCGAACTCTCTCGAGGTTGCTACCTTCAAACTGGTTTCAATATTTACAATAGCCGCGTTTCACCTTTTGCTAGGTTTTCACCAGAGCTCGACTGATGCATTTAGTGAGACTACACCTCAGAACCTTGAAAACTTTTCCTCGTGATGAATCTTGGCAGGAAACTGGTAAGCATCGCGCAGCCAACAACTGCAGAAAAACGCCATATGTTTTCTTGAGACGCAGATCTATGTATGCTAAATTAAGATCGAATAAACTAATATGTTCGACGGGAAATGAGGAGTATTTTCTCGAGGACGATACATGTTTTGTATCTTCTGTGTTTTTAGGCATCAATTGTCTAAATAAGTTTAGTTTGTGTTCCTCAAGTGGCTTCACCGAAAGACACAATATAGAACCATGATGAAGTTTTCTGGCTGGACAAAGATACTGCATTAATTTGGTTCTTTACTAGAATATACATGTACTTTTATTACTTTGTATTTGTATGTGTTGTGCGCAGTTCTGCCCCGCGTTAAGGCTTCTATGCGCGATGATCGCTATGCTGTAATGCAGCGTACAGATCCACACGATCAGCTGATAATAAGAGTACATATATATATACACGAAATTATGGAGCTGTCAAACGTGCTTGGTAATACACTGTAAAAATGCATGTGTAAATGTATACCGTCTATCGGGTCTAGGATCGCATTTACATTAAGACCTTCCTGGATTTTCGTGGGGTATGCGGGGACTGATGCATTGATTTTCCAAAACCTACATATACCGAGCTATGTAGCAAATCAGATTTTCTACAAGGTCGTCCTGGTTTTTATGCGGCTGCTGTGAAATGTAGCATGATCACGGCGTCGATTTTTCCATTTTTCTTGATTAAATGTGGCGGGAAATTATTACAAAAAATGCGTGGTAAACACAAGGGGATAATATTTAATCGATGGCCTTAGGCCTCTTAGTCTGTTTATCTTTGATCAGCGTGATTTGCCTAATAACTTTGATTGTCCTTTACACATATCACTAATTGGG
>JAXGGS010752648.1:0-16573 GCA_035585475.1 Armandia brevis
CCACGAATGGAGTATTAACCGAAATGAATAAAATATTATTAGGGGTTGCATTTGTTGCAACCATCGTAGTGATGCAGAGCGTGGAGTTACACGTCAATAGGAATCATCATTGAGTGATAATTGGACAGAAGCAGAACTTAAAGCAGCAGTGGAAGCTTATGTACAAATGCATTCCAACGAAGCTAATGGAATACCTTTCGTAAAAAAGCAAATTTACTCCAGGCTTTCTAAGCAACTTGGAAGGACTGAAAAGTCTTGTGAATATCGAATGCAAAATATTTCTTATGTTTATTCACTCATGGGACGTGAATGGGTTTCGGGTCTTAAACCGGCCAAGAATGTTGGCTCTAAAATTGCTGCAATAATAGAAAGGCTTATATCCGAGGCAGAAGGACAGATGTTGCCACCAACAGCTGAGTTTGAAAGCCAGGTTAGTTTATACAAATCAAAGAAAACACTAGCCAAGCCGGGCGGCATTAAAGAACCAGAAAAAACGTACTCCAACGTCACAAATTACGCCAGAGACCCTACAGTGAAAGCCTGGGTTCTTAAAGAAGCTAATGGCCAGTGTGAGTGTTGCGAAGCTGATGCACCCTTTAGTACAGCACAAGGTGAGCCGTTTCTAGAAGTTCATCACCTACGACGTCTAGCCGATGGTGGCTCAGACACAGTATCAAACGCTGTAGCTTTGTGTCCAAATTGCCATCGTGAAATGCACTATGGCATTAATAAAACTACATTGATCAGTTCAATGTATAAAAAAGCATCGAGACTTGTTCATGAGTAAACGTGTAACAAGTCAATTAACTTCGCACTTTCGGTACCGGATGCACTAGTATCTGGCGGAATCCGTGGGTTCTGCACGATTAGTACAATCTATAAAACCTTACTTTTTCCGCCGTAGTGCCTTTATTCAGTCTATGCTTGTTAGCCGTTATCTTATGAGGGCAAATCATTTACAAAATTAGTGGCGAATCATCCCTTTATAACTAAGTGCTCATTTCATCACTTACGACGTAGTATTCGTGTTCCGCTGTATTAACATAGGAATAGCGTAGCTCTACGGGCTGGTTGCGGTAGCTGTAGGCTAGGCGGCGGATTTCTAAAATAGGGGTGCCGGTTGGGATGTTCAGCAGCTTTGCGACTTCATCTTTTGCCGTAATGGCTTGAACATGCTCTTCTGCATTGATAACAGAAATACCAAATTCTTCTTCGTAAAGTTGGTAGAAAGTGCCTCTTCGATTCTTGATCGTGTTACGGTCAAGCTTAGGAAATAGACGGGCGCTGACGATGATCTTATCCACGATCACCGTCTTTTTTTGTAAAGTGAGTAAATTGGTGATGTGAAAGCCAGCGGAAGCAGCAGGGCAATCTAACCATTGCGCTTCATCAGATTTAATGGTGGCTTGACGGAATTGCTTGAGGGTAACCGTGGGGTAGATTTTTACGCCTTCTTTTTCGACGATGTGAAAGTAGGAAAAAAGGTATCGCTCACGTCCATGCTTTGCAACAAAGGTTCCTTTTCCTTGACGCCGGATAAGAACACCATGATTTACCAATTCATCTACGGCTTTTCTAAGCGTTCCTACACTCACTTGAAAATTTTTTGCCAGCTCCGTTTCAGAAGGTATCGCGCTACCGGGCTTCCAAATGGTTTCCGAGATGGCGCTGGCAATACGGCCTGCAACCTCTTTGTATAAAGGTTTGGCGCTAGAAAGCTCACCGCTAACAATAGGAACAATGCTTTGCATAATGGATAGCAATAAATGGCGAAGTAAAAAAATGCAGGTTCATTCTAGCTTTGAAAACAGCGATCAGGTTTTTGAGTGGGAGATAGCTAAGTCATATAGATGATCTAATTGACACGGATTAGATTAATGTCTATAATGCTTTTGGTGGATAAAGCATTAATCAGTCACACCGCACTAAACACAACTATTTCGTGACGATTATGTGGATTGAGAGGAGTCAATAAAACCGTTTGTTCTTTTCATTCCCCTCTGGGGGCGTGATTTTTTTTCTGAAGTGAGTCTTGAATGTTCACTGACTGTATGTCATTCTCAATTGGAGTTTTACATGATTAATTTTGTAGTACATGAAGAAGGAGACAGCGTTGGTACCGTTGTTGTAGAGGGTATAAAAGCCGGAGATAACCTAACCGGTTGGTTGATGGAAGAAGACAAAACCATTCAACTCGAAGCAAATGAAGCCATTCCTATCGGTCACAAGATTGCGCTTAAGTCCTTAAGCGTGGATGATACGGTGATCAAATATGGCGTGGATATTGGCAAAGTTGTAGTAGCGATAGACAAGGGAGCCCACTTGCATGTTCATAACGTGAAGACAAAACGTTGGTAGACGCAAGAAGCGTGATACTCAGGAATTTCGTTTATAAATTATTGTGAGATTTATTATGATTAATCAAGAAACAACATTTTTAGGATACCGCCGCGAAAACGGGCGAGTAGGGGTGAGAAACCATGTCATTATTTTGCCAGTTGATGATATTTCAAATGCAGCATCTGAAGCCGTTGCAAACAATATCAAGGGTACTTTAGCGTTACCACATCCTTATGGACGTTTGCAATTTGGAGAAGATCTTGAATTGCATTTTCGTACACTAATCGGTACGGGAAGTAATCCAAACGTAGCAGCGGTGATTGTTATTGGGATTGAGGAAGGTTGGACCAAGAAAGTGGTTGATGGCATTAAAGCGACGGGAAAGCCCGCCTTTGGTTATTCCATTGAGCTGCATGGAGATCACGATACGATTATGCGCGCTTCTCGTGGAGCAAGAGAGCTGCTGCAATGGGCTTCAGAAAAACAGCGAGAGGTTTGCCCCATCAGTGATTTGTGGGTGTCCACCAAATGTGGAGAATCAGATACAACCTCTGGTTGTGGCGCTAATCCTACGGTAGGCAATGCTTTTGATAAGTTGTATCCGCTGGGTACTACCTTGTGTTTTGGTGAAACCAGCGAGATTACTGGTGGAGAGCATTTGGTTGCAGAGCGCTGTAGAACCCCAAAAGTTCGAGATGAATTTATGGCGATGTTCAATCGCTACCAAGACATGATCAATCGTTATAAGACCAGTGATCTTTCAGAATCTCAGCCTACCAAAGGCAATATTGCTGGTGGATTAACCACGATTGAAGAAAAGGCATTAGGGAATATTCAAAAAATTGGTAAAAAATGCGTGGTGGATGGCGTGTTGGATAAGGCTGAAGCGCCTACAGGCCCAGGCTTGTGGTTCATGGATTCATCATCAGCTGCCGCTGAAATGGTTACGCTATGTGCGGCTTCAGGATTCGCAGTACATTGCTTTCCTACCGGCCAAGGTAATGTGGTGGGTAATCCCATTTTGCCAGTCATCAAAATTTGTGCAAACCCAAGAACGGTACGTACGATGAGCGAGCATGTTGATGTTGATACTTCAGGCATATTACAGCGCGAGATTAATCTGGATAATGCAGGAGATCAATTGGTGGATATGATTATTCGCACCTCGAATGGTCGCCTAACGGCTGCAGAAGCCCTTGGTCATCGTGAATTTGTACTTACTCGTCTGTATGAGAGTGCTTAAATCAGATAAAAAATATTAATAAGATCGGCAGCATCACATTGATCGTTTCATTCATAAGCTTTTCTGTATTTTTCTGAATACGGCTATTGAAAGACCTTAGAATTTGAAATCTTGGTTTAACGGTATTTTTGGGATGCTGACCTTTTTTTTCAGCCATGTAATTTATGGTTAATTGGAGAAGTTAAAATGTCTGTTCGTTATCTAAAGAAAGCCAGCAAAACCCCTGAAACCGAGACAGCAACTGCGCAAAAGGTGGTAGAGAGCATGTTGACTGAAATCGGTGTAAATGGAGAAAGTGCCATTCGTCAATACGCAAAAGATCTAGACAAGTGGGAAGGCGAGATTGTTCTCACTCAAAAAGAAATTGCAGAAAATGCGGAGCAGGTTCCCGAGCAAGTTAAGAAAGATATTGACTTTGCCATCAAGCAGGTAAGTGACTTTGCCTATGCTCAGAAAAAATCACTGTCTGATTTTTCGGTGGAGCTCCATAAAGGCGTAACCGCAGGACAAAAAGTACTGCCGGTGAATGTTGCGGGCTGTTATGCACCCGCTGGACGTTATGCCCATATTGCCTCCGCTTATATGGGGGTGGCAACTGCCAAAGCGGCTGGAGTGAAAACAATCATTGCCTGTTCGGGTCCATTTCGTGGAGGCCCTATGCATCCGTATTTGATGTATGCCTTTAATAAAGCAGGGGCAGATGTGATTATGACGTTGGGTGGAGTTCAGGCAATTGCAACCATGGCGTACGGACTGTTTTCAGGCAAAGCAGCGGATGTTATTGTAGGCCCCGGGAATAAATTTGTGGCGGAAGCCAAACGAACATTATTTGGAAAAGTCGGTATTGATGTTTTCGCCGGTCCTTCGGAGGTTGCGGTAATTGCTGATGAACATGCAGACCCCGAAATCGTAGCAAGCGACTTAGTAGGCCAAGCTGAGCATGGTCATGAGACGCCCGCTTGGTTATTTACGACATCACAGGAATTGGCAGAGAAAGTGATGGAATTAGTGCCAGCATATATTGAAAAATTACCCGCTACCGCCCGTGATGCAGCAAGCTCTGCTTGGCGAGATTATGGTGAAGTCATTGTATGTGATAGCCGTGAAGAAGTGGTAGAGATATCCGATCAATATGCCAGCGAGCATTTAGAAGTACAAACAGAAGATTTGGATTGGTGGTTGGAAAACCTTACCTGTTACGGCTCACTGTTCCTAGGAGAAGAAACAACCGTGGCGTTTGGCGATAAGGCGAGTGGTCCTAATCATGTCTTACCCACAAAAGGAGCTGCCCGCTATTCAGGTGGCTTATCCGTTCATAAATTCATGAAGACCTTCACATGGCAGAAAATGACCCGAGAAGCGGCTAGAGATATTGGCGAAGTAACGGCGCGTATTTCTAGATTAGAGGGTATGGAGGCACATGCGCGCACCGCAGATGATCGACTCGCAAAATATTATCCAGAGCAAACATTTTCTTTGGGTGATCCTGTTCAGGTATAGATGTTATGGATATATTAAATCGCTTTAGATTAACAGGGCGCACGGCATTAGTGACGGGGGGTAGCTCTGGGCTGGGTAAGGCTTCAGCTGCTGCATTGGCACAAGCAGGTGCTTCGCTGATATTGGTGGCGAGGGGAAAAGAAGCGCTTAATGAAACGGTAGAACAGTTCACCAAAGAAGGATTTTCTGCACGGGCAATAAGCGCGGATCTCTCAACAAACGAAGGCGTTCGGGGGCTCATTAAAGAGCTGAATTCCGTTGAATCTATAGATATCCTTGTGAATGCTGCGGGGGTTAACTTGCGTCAGCCTTTTTCCGATGTGGATATTAATGCGTGGCAACAGCAAATCAGTATTCATCTGACGGCACCATTTTTCTTAACACAAGCTTTGGCAGAAAAAATGAAAGCAGGGCAGTGGGGGCGTATTATTAACTTTGCTTCATTGCAAAGTTATCGAGCTTTTGCAAATAGCGCCCCTTATGGAGCGGGAAAAGGGGGAATCGTACAGCTTACCCGTGCCATTGCTCAAGAATGGGGGAAGGAAGGCATCACTTGTAATGCGGTAGGCCCCGGCTTTTTCCCAACAGCGCTTACGGCTCCGGTATTTGGGGATCAAGCAATGGTGGATAAATTGGCTGCACAAACATGTATAGGTCGGAATGGGTCGCTTGATGATTTGTTTGGACTCATTGTGTTTTTGGCCAGTGATGCCTCTTCATACATCACAGGGCAGACCATTATGATTGATGGTGGATTTACGGCGAAGTAAGGGTACGTAGAGGAATTCTAATGAAAGCAGCAGTCTATACAAAACCTAATGACATTCAATTGCAGGAACGACCTTATCCAGAGCTAGTGGAGGGTGAAGCGATTGTGGCTATTAAGGCGGTGGGGATTTGTGGTAGCGACATGCATGCTTATCATGGTCATGATCCTCGGCGAAATCCTGGCCTTGTATTGGGTCATGAATACGCAGGCATTATTGAAGAAAGTACGCATCCAAAGTTTCCGAAAGGCCTTGCGGTGACGGGTAATCCATTAATTGTTTGCGGAGAATGCGAGTACTGTGTTGCAGGGCGTAGTAATCTTTGTAGCAACAGAACCATGATAGGTATGACCCGTCCAGGAGCCTATGCGGAGTATATGAGTATTCCGGTTGGTAGTTTAATTCCGCTACCCGCGAATATGTTAATGTCGCATGCGGCTTTAACAGAGCCTGCCGCTACTGCCGTACATGCGGTTAATTTATCGATGAAGTCATTGCCTAAGCCTCTTTACGATTGTCATGTGGTGATTTTAGGCGGAGGGGCAATTGGCATATTTTCCGCATTACTGCTCAAGCATATGGGTGCAGTTCATCTGAGCGTGGTAGAGCTCAATCCCCTTAGACGTGCCTCCATAGAAAAGCATGTGGGCTGCAAAACGATAGACCCACGCGAAACACCGTTAGAAGAAAATACGTATGATTTTGTGATGGATTGTGTGGGATCAAAACACACGCGTGATGCTGCGTTTAAAGCCATTCGAGCCGCGGGGGTCATCATGCATGTTGGTTTGCAAGATTGGGAAAGCGACATTGATATGCGTAAACTGACCTTGGCAGAAATTACCTTGCTGGGTACCTACACCTACACTGATGCAGATTTGCGAACGACGTTAAAGGCTTTAGACGAGGGTGTCTTTGGAGATTTGTCGTGGGTAGAGGAACGCCAATTATCTGAAGTAACTGAGACGTTTAGTGCTTTAGATCAAGGGGAAATCGCAGCAGCAAAGGTTATTCTTACTCCTTAAACCGTAGTGGTTAATCTGGAGCAAAGCCTTTACAACAACGTGAAACCAAATGCGAGAATAGCGTAACGCAACGTTTTCCCTAGCGCAATAAAGAATAGGCAGGGCCAGAACGGGAGACGTGATAAGCCTGCCACTAATGGAATAGCATCTCCTACGATGGGTAACCAGCTTAGCGCACAGGAAAGACTGCCGTAACGAGCTACCCACTGCTTGGGTCGAAGGTGGGTGTTAGGGTCTTCAAGGGAGGCGCTATTTTTGCTGTGTCGCTTAAGCTTCCCTAGCCAATTTCTACCCCCGTAGCCTAGTGCAAAGTTTACCGCACCACCTAGCGTGTTACCAATGCTTGCAATGATGAGAATGGTAAGGGCTTGGTGAGGATAGCCTGCCAGCGTTGTTAGAAAAAGTGGCTCAGATCCAAGTGGCAGAATGGTGGAAGCCAGAAAGGTGGTTAATGCCAACAACCATAGAGCATTCTCTGGACTATGCCACCAAGCCAGTACTGGTGCAATCAAGCTTTCCATCTCGCTACAAAATGTATTGTTTACTGTCCACGCAGAAAGAATTTATCGAAATCAACAAGAGGGATAGTAGAAAAGCTTGGTCTGCCGTGATTGCAGGTGCCGCTTCGTTCAATACGCTCCATCTCTCGTAATAACGCATTCATTTCTGCAATGCTCATTTCTTGTTTACCACGTCGTGCTCCGTGACAGGACATAGTGGCAAGAATATCCTCAAACTGATTTTGGAGAATAGCGCTGGAGCCATACTCAGCGCACTCGTGTAGCATTGAATGGATGAGCGTGGGGTAATCAGCTTCAGGTAATAGCGAAGGAACTGCACTGAGCGTTAACGTAAGGTGTGAGGGATCGGTATCATCAATCTCCGCCTGTAATCCCAGTTGCTGAAAAGCTTTTTTATGTTGCGTGAAGGTCTCTGCTTCATCGGGTTGAATGAGGATTTTCCAAGGAACCAAAAGGGCTTGCGAAGGCATCTGTGTTTCACCCTCTTGTTGGTAATGCTCGTTAAATTGCTTTTTTAAATGCTCAAATAATAATCGTTCGTGGGCGGCATGAATTTCTACAATAACCAGCCCTTCTTGATTTTGCGCCAAAATATAAAGATGATGGAGAAGCCCTAGCGCCGTTCCTAAGGGTTGTTGGGTATCAGCGGTATTCCCTTCAAAGGTATTCGGGGTTACAGGGATTTGGCCGATATTGAATGACTCTAATGCCTGTGCTGAGGTTGGCGTTTTTGAATAGTCAGACGATGGGGAGGGGTATTGATTTTTTTGGTAGGGCTGATGGATTTTTGGTTGGAAAGAGGCGTTTGGTTTATAGGAAAAATCTGCTGGTTGACTGGTTTGAGAGAGGGTGGTTTCGTGTTTTTGAAACGTGGGGGTAGCAAAGCTGCCAGCAACTCCTGATAGCGCCTTTCGGATAGATTGACGCACAAATTGATGCAGCTGTGATGGTGTGCGAAAACGAACTTCAGTTTTCATCGGGCTGACATTGACATCAACATTATCAGGAGGAAGCGTGAGCCATAGCGCAAAGCTTAATTGCTTGGCATCATGCTTCATTTCTGCATACCCTTCACGCACGGCATGAAGTAATGTTCGGTCACGTACAAAGCGGCCATTTACAAAGACAAATTGTGTTTCTTTACGTGATGATGATTCCATAGCAGATGGAAGCGACAGCACACCTTGTAGCGCAAGAGCGTTACTGCTTTCATGGATAGGGCGGTGGTGTGCAAAAAAGGCCTCGCCAAGGATCTGGCGCCATCGTTGCGTTTCATCACCTGAGGCAACGGCGGGAACTTCTAAAACCGTGCGACCGTTATTTTTAACAACCCATGAAACCGAAGCGTGTGACAGTGCCAAGCGTCGGCAAATATCAAGACAGCGTGCGGATTCAGTGGTTGCGGTTTTTAAGAACTGGCGCCGTGCAGGAATGTTATAAAACAAATCAGATACAACGATGGTTGTGCCTAGTTTATGGTGTGCAGGCTCTACAGCGCCTACTTTACCGCCTTCAGCATGTATGGTTGCAGCATTTTTATCTTGAATGGCTGAGGTGATCCACACATCTGCCGCAGAAGCAATTGATGCAAGCGCTTCTCCACGAAAGCCCATGGTGAAAACGTGCTGTAAATCATCAAACGCAATAATTTTGCTGGTGGCGTGACGGGTGAGTGCAAGAGGAAGCTCTTCTGCTGAAATGCCACATCCGTTGTCGGTGATCTCGATACGTTTAATGCCGCCCTCTTCCCATGATACGTGAAGCTCTGTCGCTCCCGCATCAATCGCATTCTCAGCCAGCTCTTTGATGATGGAGGCGGGGCGCTCAATCATTTCTCCAGCAGCAATTTGATTGATGAGCGTATCTGAGAGTAATTGTATTGTTGGCATTGTGTTACTACGTTATGGGTTGACTGAATTTTAAAGTGTTTAGATTGGGTTTAATTATCAAAACGGTTCCAAGCCAAACGAATTTTTTCTGAAAACAGTGTTTTTTCATTAGGCGTAGGCAAAGGGCTGGCGGCGTAGACAGCCCTGATGACGGCTTCATCGTAAGCGGGAATGCCACTGGATTTTTCAGCCGAAACGCTTTTCACTTTTCCATCTTTACCTTGTTCCACAATCAATACTACTCGTGGATTTGAGGAGAGGTCTTCAGGGTAGTGAATTTTTTCACGAATGGCCCGTTTAATGCGAAATTTATATTCGGCTGCCTCAAGCTGGAGGTTATTGCTACTTTGAGCACTACCTGTGTTTGATTTTCCTTTTCCACTGGGGCTTCCTTCCGCTTTCTTGGGTTTCAGCTCTTTATCAATGATGGTGTCTAGAAGGTCTTTGGCGCTTGGACCTTCTGTTTTCGGCTGAGTTGGCTCGACTGCTTCCGTGGAGCGTGCTATTAGTGCAGCCAGTGGATCAACCGGTTCTTTTTTCTTGGCCGTTTTTTTTGGTTTAGGCTTAGGCGGTTTTTTTTCTTTAACTTTTTTCTTTGGGGGTTCCACTTTTTTAGGTTTTTCTACTTTTTTTACCGGCTTCTCTACTTTAGGTTTCACTTTTGGCTTTTCCACTGCTTTTTTAACAGGCTCAACTTTGGCTACCTCAACAACTTTTTCTTTAACCACGGGAGCTTTCTTCTCTACTTTTTTGACTTCCGGAGGAGGAGGAGTGCTGGGTGCTGTTGATGGTTTTGAAGAAACGTTGCTAAATACGGTAGGCTTTTTGGGTTCAGGTTCAACGATCGGCTCAGGTTCGACAACGGGTTCGGGTTCAACGACAGGTTCGGGTTCGACAATGGGCTCGGGTTCAACGATCGGTTCAGGTTTGACAACGGGTTCGGGTTCAACGATCGGTTCAGGCTCGACAATGGGTTCAGGTTCAACGACAGGTTCAGGTTCGACAACGGGCTCGGGTTCAACAATAGGTTCAGGTTCGACAATGGGCTCGGGTTCAACAATAGGCTCAGGTTTGACAACAGGTTCGGGTTTAACCTCAGGGGTTATTTTGGGTTTTGGGGTTTCAGGTATTGGTTGTAGCTCGGTTAGTTGCGTAAGCTCTTCAGCAAAACGAATACCGATGGGATCTCCTTCATCTGGTTTTATCTGCCACTGTATTTGCAGGAAAAGTACGACCAGTAGAAAAAAGTGAATGCCGAAAGTAAAGTACAGGCTGTACTTGCGCTGAATCGTTGGATTCTCAATCTGATCCAACCATTGTTGCCAAAGACTACGCTTTGATTTTTGCCTTGGTGGCATAGCAGGGTCTTTTATTGCATGATGCCTGGTACCTCAAGTCGAAACCGAGGTACAGGTACGGTAAAGTATCGCCCTTCATCATCCGCAAGCTGGTAGTGCCCTTCAATCCAACCCAACGGCGTTGGCAGAATGCAGTAGCTTTCATATTGATAGGGCTTTTTTGGAAGGATCAACGGCTGTTCGCCAACAACACCTTCCCCTTGAACTTCTTGTTCATCTCCATCAGCTGAAGTAATTTTCCAGTAGCGAGAAAGCAGCTGTGCGCCTAGCTTACCTGCTACAGTGATGGTTACCGAGTAAAGGAAAACATAGCGCCCTTTATCAACTTCAGAGTGTTCTTTACTGAATTTTGGTTCGGTTGCAATGGTGATCTGAGGAAGAGGGGGCAGTGCATCAGAGTCGTGAAGTAGCGGCCTGACAGGTGAGGACGTTGATGCTTGGTCTATATTCATAACCAAAGTCTTATTGTTTCTTGCTGATAATTTACGCGTCATAGTAAATCCAGTATAAACCTTATGAGTAGAAAAAACGTTGCGTGCTCCATATGCCAAGAGCAGTGGCCAAGAAAGATAGACACAAATGCGCCATACCTGTTGATAATGCCCAAAGCCACTTGCCGTCTTGGAAGAGCAGAACCACTTCTGAAGAATAAGTGGAAAAGGTGGTTAGCCCTCCGCAAAATCCTGTAATCAAAAACAATCGCCATTCTACGCTGATTTCTGGGTGTGTCATGATCCACGTTAGCGCAACACCGATCAGATAACCGCCTAGTCCATTTGCAGCCAGTGTTCCCATCGCTAAGTTTGGGAAAATAGGATTCAAAATCAGAGAAAACTGCCAGCGCAACAATGCACCCAAACTAGCCCCAAGGCTGATAGCAATAACAGACAACCCCATTATTGTTGCTCTAATGTATTGATAAGCGTTTGAATTTGCTTACTCATATCTGATTCCATGGTTTTAAGCAGGTGTTGTGCTTGCTTTAGTAAGTGCCATGCCTCTTCTGAGTTTCCATTTTGATGCAGTGCCAGCGCTAAATTTGTTTGGTAACGTGCCATTGGAAACAACTGTTTGTGTTTCTTGGCCGTTTCAACGGCCAAAGAAAACATTTGAGCGGCATCCTGCGGCTGTCTAAGTCCAGACAATATTACCCCTGCCTCAGCGAATATATCTTCAATAGATGCCACCTCCGAATCACTCAGTGCATTAATGATGGAGATCCATTCAGGGTCTTGAATATTAAATACTTTCTCCTCCATCGCATTGATCATATAAGCCTGAGCATTGGCACGTTGTGTGATAAAGGGTAAGTTTTGCTTTGTGGCGTTTTTAAGAACCTCTTTCACGGCGGAGAGGGCAAAGCCTCCGCGATTTTGAAACAATGCCATCATGGCCATTTTTGATTTGAGTAGTAGGATTTCCTTTTGCGACTCAATAGGCTGATTTTTCAATAAACGCCATGCTAAAGAGTATTGACTTTCAGCCAAACGTAAATTTCCTGAAATTCTCCCTATGTCTCCTAGCAAAGCAATAGACTCGCTTTCCAGTAAAGCAGCATCTTCATTGCGTGCTTGTGAAAGCGCAATAGTGGCCTGTTTTTCCGCTTTCTCTGTTTGCCCTAAGCGTAAAAAGCTTTGTGCTAAAGCTAAGTTATTTTCAGATACATTGTTTTCTGGATTCTCTCTCATTGCACGAGTAAGATCGGCAATGCGTTGCTTTTCATATTGTGTAAACTCTACCCATTGGGTGTTGACCGGGATAATTCCCAATACTTTTTGCCAGTGGGCAATAGCTTGTTTTTCATTAACCGCTTTTGCGGTAACTAATGCCTGCTGTGCAATGCTTTTTGCGAGGGGGGCATCGTTGAGCTGTGCATAGAGTTGGTAGAGTTGATACCATTGAGCCAGTCGTTTAACGCTGTGTCCTGGGGTAAGCGTGATTAGGCGATTGAGGTGGTACGTTTGAGCTTGTGGATCGGATTGTGGATTTGCCGCGTAAAGAGAAAGTATGTTTTCATGAATCCGAATCTGCTCAGAGACATTATTACTGCTTTCTGCAAACAATAGTTCTTTTTTTAAGAATAAGATTTGATTGCTGGGAAGGTTTATTCTCTCGTGCAAGAGCGTTAATAATACGTGCCATTCCTGAGGAAGGTTCGGGTCATTACTACCCTGACTTAGGGATTGGAAAGTGGTGGCAGGGTCTAGGATTGCACGAACCGTTTCGCCGTAGTATCTTACTTGCTCCGCAAAGCGAAGGTCTTTTTGACCGACTTCGCTATTAGCGAGGCGATAGGCGTCACGCGTCATTAGCTCCACCTTGTTTTCTTTGAGAAGCCTGATCAATGGATAATAACGCGGATCTTCTTGGAGCATAAGCTGTTGAATACTGTTGTAGATTAAGCTTTGCTCTTCAGAGGCTGGCAGTGTTATCTCGTGCGGAGCGCGTGCAAGAAGGGTCTGCATAACACGGTCGACGTACGTGTTAGGGTTTTCATCTTTTGTGTAGATGGGGGTTACGCAGGCTGAAAGCCAAAACATCAGTAAGAGCGGAGCCGTTACACGAGAAAATAGAGCGCACATAGTGGTTTTCATATTAAGATATTGATGAGGAAATACTGTGATGAATTTGCTGCTGGATTGCGTTGGCAAATGCACTGACCCAAATTGGATCATCGTTTAGGCAAGGCACATATTGGAAGGTTTTACCACCTTTAGCCAGAAAATGTTGTCGTAGCTCAATATTGATCTCTTCTAACGTTTCTAAACAATCGGCAGTAAAGCCAGGGCAGGCAACAGCCACGTGTTGCGTGCCTTGTGTAGCTAAATCGGTAAGCACTGATTCTGTTGAAGGAGAAAGCCATGACTGTGCTCCAAAGCGCGATTGGTAGCCTACTTTGAATGTAACACCATCACCCAGCGCCTTTTGTAAGGCTTGAGCAGTAGCTTCACAGTCGTGTTGGTAGGTGTCACCTTTCTCAATCATTGCGTTGGGGAGTCCATGAAAACTTAATACAAATACTTCAGGCTTTCCATTTTCTTCAAAAAATTGCCTCCATTGCTGTACTAAAGCATCAATATAAAACGATGCCGTAGGGAAAGCAGTATATGCATTGCCAAAGCCGATCATACGCGGAATGATACGAAAATCTTCGGTGGCTCGATAAACGGCAGACAATGCCGTGCCAGTAGTACAAGAGGCGTGTTGCGGATACTGTGGAACGATCATTATCGTTTGGCAGCCTTGGGCGGAAAGTGCCAAAACAGCCTCTCTAATGGACGGTTTTCCATACCGCATGGCAAGCATAACCGGGTAGGGAAGCTCTTTTTTCAATCTCTCAACGAAACGCTCAGAATATACATGGAGAGGAGAGCCAAACGCTTCATAGTTTTGGTTATTGGTTTTTAGCCAGACGGTTTGGTATTTTTTGATGTTTTTACGTGATCGAAATGGCAAGATGATGATGTATAACAACAGACTCCAAAAGGCCTTTGGAAGCTCAACCACCCGAAGGTCAAGCAAAAACTCTTGTAGGTATCTTGCGATAGACCATGCATTCGGTTTTGTGGGAGAACCGAGGTTGATGATTAGAACACCCACACCATTTTCAAGTGGTTTTTTGGCGGGTGCAATAAATCGTGGCGGCAGAACAGGGCAAGCGATAGGCATAGGTTTAGAAATAATACACGCGTATAAACAATTCTAAAGTCATTTTAGCGGATAGGCTCTATAGTTTATGATGATTCAAAACTTACGGTTTGGTTGCAAGCCAAATACCAAGAATCACTAAAACACTGCCCGCAATGGATTGCCAAGAAATCGCTTCTGAAAGCCACCACCAGCCCAGAAAAATCGTTAACATGGGCCCAATCATTCCTGTAAGCGAGGCAGTGCTTGAGCCAAGGTGGCGGATGGCCTCATTCATGCAAACGATGGGCAGCACGGTTGAAAAAAATGCCATAGCAAAAGCATAACCATAGACTTGCCAAGGAAGCTGAATGTTTAGGAAGGCATGAGGTTGAACAATGAGGTAATGAATCAGGACTAAGATGGCAGACGCACTCATGCACCATGCGGAAAAGTGAATAGATCCAAACTTTTCAATGAGCTTGCCACAATTGGATAAGTAAATCGCGAAGCTTAGGCTTGAGGCAAATACCAGAAAACTGCCCCACCAGATGGATCCTGAATCTGTGCTTTCACCGATGTCGTGCATGAAGGCGAGTGCAATGCCTAGATAGCATATTGGCAGTGCGCCCCATTCATTGGATCGAATGGCACGACGGTGAAATATCCAGTTGATCAGTAAAATAAGGGTTGGGTAAGTAAAGAGAATGAGGCGCTCTAATCCTGAGCTGATGTACTGCAATCCTGAAAAATCCAGCATGCTTGCGCCGTAGTAGCCAAAAGTTCCCAGTAAAGTAAAAGCCGCTATATCACGTAGTGTAGGACGTGTGACAGGAGCATTTTTACCGTCACGCATTCTTTTTCTGCTGAAATGGATGGCTAAAAACCAAAACATGGGCATGGAAAAAAGCATGCGCAACAATACCAAGGTAACGGTGTCTACACCATAAGGGAAGGCTAATTTGGTGAAAATCGCTTTGAGGGAGAAACCTGCTGTTGCGAATAACGCTAGAAAAAGTGCCCACTGACGTGAAGAAGTAAATTGCATGAGAGCGATTAGAGAAGGCTAAAATGTCGGCATGATAGCCTTCTTGATTTGAAAGTAATCGTTTTACCATTAATCCAATGACAGCTTCGCACCAAACAACACGCCAAAAACCTCTGTTAGATATCTTCTCTCGATTGCCCGATGCCTCGGTATTGGTGGCTGGAGACGTGATGCTTGATCGTTACTGGTTTTCGGCAGTTGAACGTATTTCTCCTGAAGCGCCAGTTCCAGTGGCCAAAATTGAACGTAAAGAAGCGCGCTTAGGAGGGGCTGCAAATGTAGCTTGCAACATCACGGGCTTGTTGGCGCGATCAGGCTTGTTGTCTGTTACCGGCGCTGACGAAGGTGGCGCAGAAATCCTGAAATTGCTTGCTAAGCACAACATCGCGCCTTATATTGTGTGTGATGACCGCCTCACAACAACCGTGAAGCTCCGTATCATTGCAAGAAATCAGCAGCTATTGCGCTTGGATTTTGAAAACCAGCCTTCACATGAGGTGCTGCTACAAAAGCTCAAAGATTTTCAAACATTGCTTCCACAGTACCAAGCAGTGATTTTGTCGGATTACGGTAAAGGAGGGCTTACCCATATCAGCAAAATGATTCAAAGTGCGAATAAACAGAACGTTCCAGTTCTTATTGATCCAAAAGGTTATGACTATAAACGCTATAAGGGCGCTACAGTCATGACGCCGAATCAATCGGAGTTACAAATGGTTATAGGCGCGTGGCAAGACGAACATGAGTTAGAAGAACGCGCGCAAAACCTTCGTCAAAGCTTGCAATTAAAGGCGTTGCTCTTAACACGCTCTGAGCAAGGAATGACGCTTTTTACCGATGAAGGTGTATTTTCAGTACCTGCCAAAGCCTTAGAGGTATATGATGTAAGTGGAGCAGGTGATACCGTCATTGCAGTGATGGCACTTTCTATTGCATGCGGATTCTCACTTATAGAGTCAATGACCATCGCGAATCTGGCAGGAGGCATTGTGGTAGGCAAATTTGGTACGGCAACCGTTGCTCCAGATGAATTAAAAAAAGCATTAAAGAATCATTAGGAAGATGTGGTATGAAACATGAATGAGTGGGTCGATATTGCTTATGCGCGCTCGCCTTGGTCGGTGCGAGGGCACATTAAAATCCAGCCTTTATGTGACTGGGAAACCATTAAAGCCATTACGCACTGGCGATGGATATCATCTGATAATAGCCAGACGCTTGATTTAAATTGTGTAGAAAAACGCTTTTTAGATGG